>JAJSRW010001347.1:10000-44255 GCA_022414725.1 Microglena sp. YARC | reverse complement strand
GAAGAGAGGTGAGTATCTTTTACGTGGCTATACGGTTGGTAGATATTTTGGGGTGTGGTCCCTGCCTGTATTTGCTTGCCACTGGGCCTAACCCCACAGGCCGCATGATGCTTAAGCTTACTCACTTTCTTGGTTTGGCTCTTTTTTAAATGATGCGCATCACGCGTGAGTCGGGGTGCGCTCCGTTTCGTCTTCACATCTTGGTGGCCTACTCCACATGTGCTATGTACTAAGGTACTAAGTTTCATCGCGTTTGTGGGTCCGTCTCTTCTTTACATTTTAAGAGGTGTGATGCGTTGACTGGGGTGGCCGTGCGTCCATTTTTCTCTGTTGCTTGTACCCTCGGGGCTCTACTCACTTCTAGGTGCACGTGGACTTAACGTTTACATAGGTACGCCTTATTTTTACTGTAGGCATACATCTCACGTTGTGGGGGGCGAGCCGTTTGCTTCCACGGGCTCAACCACTTTCTAGGCATGATAATTGTACTACAAAATGGTTTGGGGGCCTTATTTTGAGGCATCACGTTTTGAGTGGGTTATGCAGCCTCATCGTTTGCTTTGCTACCTGGGCTGGCCAATCCACTAGGCTATGACTCTTCAGTTACCATATAGTACGTCTCCTTATTAGCGAGGCTACGTTCACGTATTGAGGGGTGCGCTCCGTCCTGTCTTCTTGCTTTTGCACTCGGGCATACACACGCGTGCATCTTG
Organism: Microglena sp. YARC; assembly: GCA_022414725.1. Taxonomy (NCBI): domain Eukaryota; kingdom Viridiplantae; phylum Chlorophyta; class Chlorophyceae; order Chlamydomonadales; family Chlamydomonadaceae; genus Microglena; species Microglena sp. YARC. The sequence goes on along the minus strand of JAJSRW010001347.1, from coordinate 43,542 downwards.
ACCTCAATGTACATATACCGTCTTTACTGCCTTATTTAGTTTGTCTGTTAGTGGCATCATCGTTGATGGGGGCCGCCCCGTTTTTGCTTGCACTGGAGCCAACCACGGGCATCGACGATAGTACCATTGGTTTGGGCCTTTTATTACCGAGGCTATCATCGTTGAGTGGGCCCGCTCTGTTCTTGGCTTGCTACTGTGGGCGCAACTCACAGTGGCATAACTATACATTAGCTACGTCTTAATTTTTTTACGCACGGCATTTCACGTTTTGAGGGGGCTGCCCGGTTTGCTTGCAGCTGTGGCCAACCTGGCATAGGGCATTGATCTATAGGCTACTCATCTAGTTCACATTCTATAATTCTCACGAGGCCTCCTTCCTCAGCTTCGTCTGGGGGCGCCTCTTTTGCATTCGTCACTGGGGCCAACTTCACAGGGCATGACCTAAGTTCACCACTATGTATCATTCCCTTATTACCGAGGTCATCACGTTGAGTCGTCTAGGTCGAGGCAGCTCCGTTTGCTTGCAACTGGGTCTAACCACACGTGCATGATAAGCTACATAGTACGCCTTAATTCGAGGGCATCTACGTGTGAGGGGGCAGCCGTCCAGTTTGCTTGCACTGAGGGCCCAATCCTACAGGGCATTGGACTTAAGTACATTAGTACTGTGCCTTGATTTTACGTTGGCATCTACCAGTTGAGCGTGGGGGCCGCCGTTTGCTTTGTGCACTTGGGGCCAACCACAGGGATAGTACTAAGTCCATTTAAGTACGCCTTATTTACGTAGGCTTCACGTGTGAGGGTGGGGGTCGCTCCGTTTTATTTGGCTTGCATCTGTGCCGCCGGAATCCAACCTAGGGCATGATCGTAAGTATCTAGTCACGTCGCTTAATTTACGAGGTCCATCAGCCGGTTGAGGGTCCGCATCCCCTCGGTTCTCTTGTCCTGCACTTTGGGGCCAACCACAGGGCATTGTACTAATGTACATGGTGGTGCCCTTATTACGATGGTGCTGAGGTTAAGGGTGGGCCGCCCGTTTCGCTTGCTCACTGGGGGGCCTCAACCACAGGCATCTGACTTAAGTCACATAGTACGCCTTATACTTTACAGGCATCAACGTTGAGGGTGGGCAGTCCCGTGTTTGCTTGCACCTGGGGCCATATACGCACAGGTGCATTGACTAATCTACATGGTGGGCCTTATTTGAGGCATCACGGTTGAGGGGGAGCAGCCCGTTTGCTTGCACTGGGGCCAACCACAGGGCATGACTAAGTACATTTAGTAGCGTTCTTTAATTACGCAGGCATCACGTTGAGGGGGCCGCCCGTTTTTTTCTGCTTGCACATTGGGCCAACCACAGGGCATGACTTAATTACATATAGTACTCCTTTATTAACGGGCATCACGTTGGAGGGGGGGCCAGCCCGTTGCTTGGCACTGGGGCCCAACCCACTTAGGGCATGACGATAGTCTCATTGGTGGGTCCTTATTACGAGGCAATCACGTTGAAGGGGGGTCCGCCTGGTTTGCTTGGCACTGGGCCAACCACAGGGCATGACTAAGTACATAGTACGTCCTATATTAAGTCCAGTCACGCTTGAAGTTGGTGGCCGCCGCCGTTTTGCTTTGACACTGCGGGCCAATCCACAGGCAATTGACTAAGTACTAATAGTTATACATTCTTTCTTTTCTTCATTTCATCCCTTAATTATCGAGGCATCACTTGTAGTGGGGCGTCTGTTGCTTTGCACTGGGTGCGGAACCTACAGGGCATACTAGTAACATTAGTACATTTTCATCGCCTTTATATTGAGCATTTCGGAGTGGGGTGAGCAGCTCCGTTTTGCCCTTGCACTGGGTCAAGAACCTATCAGGGCATTGACCTAGTTACAGCTTTACGTACTGTCCTTATTACGGTAGGCAGTTCTAAGTTTGAGCTGGTGGTGGCTGAAGCTCGTTTGCTTGCTAATTGGGGCCCTTAACCATTGTAGGCTGCTGCACAAGTATATCTAGTACGTGGCCTTATTAACTGTGGCAATCACGCTTGTAGTGGGGGCTCGCGCGTTGTCTTTGCTTGCACTGGGTCCTAACACTAGGTATGACTAAGTACGATTATTATCGCCTCTATTACGTAGGCTATCTACGTTGGGTGATGTGGGGGCCCCGTTTTTGCTCTGCACTACGGGGCTCTAACCACAGGTGCATGACTTCATGTGACATTTAGACGTTTCCTTATTTACGAGGCATCACGTTGATGGGGTGCCGCTTCGTTTGGCTTTGCGACTGGGGCCATACCACAGGGCCATGAACATCATCGTACTAAGTAACATTAGTATGCCTTTATAACGAGGTCGCATTCCACGTCTTTGATGGGTGGCGGCCGTGCCCGTTTTTTGCTTTGCATCTGGGGCCTCAACCACAGGGCTATGACTTCAAAGCCACATAGTATACGTCCTTTATTTACGAGGCATTCTAGTGAGTTGGGGGCGCCGTCTGTGTCTGTGCTTGCAGTGCTGGGGCCAACTCAATGGCCATTCGACTAAGTACATTAGTACTGTCCTTGATACGCTTCTAGGTCATTCACGTATTGAGTTTGTATCTGTGGGTCGGCCGCCCTGTTTTTGCTTGCACTCTCGTGCGGCCTACCTGACAGGGCCTGACTATCGCTACATATTCGTAACGCCTTATATTACGAGGCATATCACGTTGTAGGGGGTCGCCTTGTTTGCTTTGCACTGGGGCGAACCACAGGGCATGATCTAAGTACATAGTATCACCTTTATTACTGTTGTCATCACGTTGGGGGGGCGCTGCCGTTTGCTTGCAGCTGGGCGCCCACCGACATGGGCATTGACTAAGTAAGATTCAGTGTACGTCCTTAGTCTTACGAGACATCATCGGTTGAGTCTGGGGGGCCGCTCGTTTTTTGCTTGCTCACTGGGGCTCAACACAGTGGCAGATCTAAGTACATTAGTTACGCTCCTATTAAAGAGGCTCATACACGTTGAGGGGATGCTGCCCGTTTGCTTGCACTTGGGGTGCCAACGTACAGGGCATACTAAGTCTTAGTATGCCTTTTATTTACGAGGCATCAACGTTGAGGGGGGCCGCCTGCCTGTCTGTTGCTTGCACTTGGGTGCCTACCACCAGTCATGGACTTAAGTAATCATAGTACTGTCCTATTACGAGCATCACGTTGAGTGGTGGGACAAGCCTCCGTTTGCTTTGCACTGGCCCAATCCACGAGGATGTGACTAGAGGTACGATATGTACGCCTGTTATTTACGAGGCATCTACATTGGTGGGGCTTGCCCGTTTGGCTTCACTGGTGGCCGACTACAATCTAGGGCAATGTGACCTAAGGAGATGCAAGTCACGTGCTCTTATTATCGTAGAGCATCTCACATTTGAGGGGGTTGCTGCTCCCGTGTTATCTTGCAACTTGGGTGCCAACACAGTGGCAGATCTAAGTACATATGTAAGTCCTTTATTACGAGGCTCATTCACGTTTTGAGGGGGACAAGCCCCGTTTTTGTTTGCACTGGGGCCAACCACAGGGCATGTATAAGTACATAGTTACTGCTTATTTACTCGAGGCATTCACGTTTGAGTTTGGGGGTGCCGTGCTCGCTTGTCTTGCAACTTGAGGCCAACTCCTCACGAGGGCATATTACTCAAGTACCATGGTGGGCCCTTATTACGAGGCATTACGTTGAGGGGCGCCGCCCCGTTTTCTTGCATCTCGGGACCTCAAGTCTCACAGGGCATGGACTAGCTACAGTACTACGCCTTTATTACAGAGGCATATTCCTTCCACGTTTGAGGGGGTGGCCGCCCGTTTGCTTGCACTTGGGCGCCAACCTACATGGACCATTCGACTTAGTATACTATAGTAAGCCTTATCTACGTAGGCAATATCTGAATACTGTTACTGAGTCCGTGCGGCTCCGCCCTGTTTGCTGCACTGTGGGGCCACTCCACAGGGATGTCACTATGTAGAGGTTGGTGTGCCCTTATTATGAGGCATTCACGTTTGAGTTGGGGCGGTCCGCCTGTTTTGTCTTGCCCTTGGGGTCACCTACAGGGTCATATGACTAATGCTCATGGTGTGCGTGTTATTACGAGGTTGTGTGGTTCTGTAGGGGTCAACGTCCTCCGTCTTGCTGCACTGGGGCCAACCACAGGATTGACTAAGTACGTAGTGGGCCGTTTCACCGTGAGGGGCCTTATTCACGTAAGGCAATCACTTATGAGTAGGTGGGCAGTGCCTGTTGCAGGGGGGCGCCCTTTGCTTTAGTCACGGGTGGCCAAACCAAGGTCCGATGACTTACGTACACGGTGGTTGGGTTCCTTATACCAGGTCATCACGTTCACGGAGGGGGCCTGCCCGTTTGCGTTTGCACTGGGAGCCCCATAACCACAGCAGTGGCATGCCTAAGTTAACGTGGTGGGCCTTTTATTTACGAGTGCGATATCACGTTGAGGGCGGGCCTCAGCCCCGTTGACCTTGCACTGGTGGGTCCTAACACACCAGGGCATGCCTTGATGACTTAAAAAGTACATTAGTAACCGCCTTTTATTACGATGGCATCACGTTGTAGTTGGTGGGCCGCCTGTGTTTTCCGGCTTGCACTGTCGCCTGAACCACAGCTCATTGCACTTGGTCAAAACCACAGGGCATGACTGGTACTGGTGGGCCTTAGGTTACGAGGCATTCCATTGAGGGGGGCCGCCCGTTTGCTTGCACTGGGGCCAAACCACCAGGCATCCGACTAAAGTACATAGTACGACGAGGCATCACGTTTTTGAGGGGGGTCCGCCCGTTTTGCTTTGCAGCATCACGGTATAGGGCGCCACCTTTGGCTTGCACTGGCGGCTCCAAAACAGGGCATGGGACTAAGTTACATAGTACGCCTTATTTTTACAAAGCATCACGTTGAGTATCTTGGGGGCCGGCCCGTTGCTTGCCCACTGGGGCCAACCACAGGGCATTGTACTAAGTACAATAGTACGCCCTTATTACGAGGGGGCATCACGTTGAGGGCTCCGCCCGTTCCGGTTTTGCTTGCACTGGGGCCAAACCACAGGGGCCATTTTGACTTAAGTACATAGTACGCAAACCCTTATTACGAGGCATCACGTTGAGGGGGGGCCTGCCCCTTGCTTGCACTGGCCACCAAACAGGGCATGGGACTTAAAAGTTACGTGGTGGGCCTTATTACGAGCAATCACGTTGAGGGGGGGCGCCTGTTGCTTGCACTCCACAGGGGCCAAACCACAGGGCATGACAAGTAAAGTTACGTGGTTGGCCTTTATTACGGTGGCATCACGTTGAGTCGGGGGTGCCGCCTCGTTGCTTGCACTCTGCGGGTCCAACCACAGGGCTATGACTAAGTACATTGGTGGGCCTTATTACGAGGTGTTGAGGTTGAGGGGGATGCCCGTTTGCCTTGCACTGGGGTGCCAACCACAGGGCATGACTAAGTACGAATAATGGTGGTCTCTTATATGAGGTGTGAGGTTGAGGGGCGACCGCTCCGTTTGCTTGCACTGGGCCAACCACAGGGCATGACTAAGTAACATCTGGTGGGCCTTATTACGAGAGGTTGTGAGGTTGAGGGGGGCCGCCCGTTGCTTGCGACTGGGGCCAACCACAGGGCATGTGCTAAGTAACATGGTGGGCCTTATTACGAGGTGTGAGTTGAGGGGGGCTGCCCGTTTGCTTGCACTGGGTGGCCAACCACAGGGCATGACTAAGTACACTGGTGGTGGTCCCTTATTACGAGGTGTTTGAGGTGAGGGGCCGCCTGTTTTGCTTGCCACTCTGTGGGTCCGTAAACCTCCACAAGGGAGACGAATACATTAATAATAAATAGTTTTGACTGGTTTGGAGTAGATATATTATGGTGCTGGTTCCCAGTTGCAAACGAACCGAGCGGCCCCCTCAACCTCCGGTGCGTCTCGTCTTGCGTCCTCCTAAAAAGGCGTACACAATCTTATTTTTTCGGTATTTTTAGCATAGGCCCCTGTAATCCCTGCACCTCTAAATAGTTCATCCATGGATGGCATATCTGCTTCATTTTAGTGCTATGTGATAACCCCCCATCCCTCACACCCCAACTCATCACCATCCCACTACATCTTTTTCTTCTGTTGTGCACCTTGTTATAAAAGCGGTGCGCTGTGATCATTCATCATGGATGGTATTGCTTGCTTTACAGTTAGTGCTCTATGGCGATGACCCCCTTCCCCCTTTGTTCCCACACACCCACACACCACCACACACCACCTAGCACACCCTGTAACCCTGCTGTGCACCTGTGTCAAGCTAGTAGGTAGGGCACTCACCTCAATATGGTGTGTGTGGGGTAGCGCTTGATTTTCATCATTGATGGCATTATAGCTGATACAGTTGCTAGGTGACCCCCCCCCCCTCCCCCCCCCCGATCCCCCTTTTCCCTCCCTCACCCTCCACACATTGCATCCCCTTGACCCATCCCCACCCACCCCATCCCCCCACCACCCCCTTGTACCTTCTCCTGATATACCCTGTTGTGCACCGTACTGTCAAGCTAGTAGGTTTCAGGGCACTCATCTCAATACGGGCTGTGTGTGTAGTGTGCTTGATTTCATCCTCTTGCATACTTGTGGCAATAGCTTGCTACACTGTGCTAGGTGAATACCCCCCACCCCCCCCCCCCCCCCCCCCCCCTCACACACCCACCCACTGTCCACCAGTCTTGTTTTCTTCACCCTTCTGTAACCCTGCTGTGTGCACCTGGTCAAGCTAGTAGGTAGTCTTTCTCTCTCATCGCACTCACCTCAATAAGGTCTGGGTGTGGGTGCGCTTGACTTCATCATAAATTGGCATAGCTGATACTGTGCTAGGTGAATTACTCCCCCCCCTGAATGGCATAGCTGCTACACCAGCTGCTCATTGCCTCCCTCCATAGCAGGTTTCAGGAACAGCAGTGCCACGCAGGTTTAGGGTATTTAGAGGCATAGGGATTTTAGGGTTCAGGCCCCACACCTCAATAAGGTGTATGGGTGGGTGCGCTTGATTTCATCATGAATGCATAGCTGCTACACCAGCTGCTCATCATGCCTCCCTCCTTAGCAGTTTCAGGCCACTATGCAGTGCCACCACATCTCACTGAGTCGACGTGCCCAGGGCTGAGCCACGCGGGTCAAGTAAATCCGGGTCAGTGGGTTTCTTGTGGTCTGGGTCCCACGGCCGACATCTCCTGTACAGGCATGGATGAAGGTATTTGAATTTTTATTTGAATTTGCATTTGAATTTGTAATTTTGAATTTGAGGTACAGCAGTTGTCACCACATAAAAAAACTGAGTGGACATGCCAGGGCTGGGCCAAGCGGGTCCAGTAAATCCGGGTCAGTGGGTTCTTGTGGTCTGGGTCCACTCCAATATCCTGTGCAGGCATGCGGGAGGTATTTGATTTTGAATTTTTATTCGAATTTGAGGTGCAGCAGTGACACCACATAAACTGAGTGGACATGCCAGGGCTGGGCCAAGCGGGTCCAGTAAATCCGGGTCAGTGGATTCTTGTGGTCTGAGTCCACTCCAACATCCTGTACAGGCATGAGGGAGGTATTTGAATTTGAATTTGAATTCGAGGTACAGCAGTGACACCACATCCACCGAGTCGACGTGCCAGGGCTGGGCAACGCGGGTCAAGTAAATCCGCGTCAGTGGGTTCTTGTGGTCTGGGTCCACGCTGACATCCTGTATAGGCATCACTGAGGTATTTTAATTTGGATTTTAATTTGAGTTACAGGCATGAGTGGGGTATTTGAATTTGTATTTGAATTTCAGGTACAGCAGTGTCACCACATCCACCGAGACGACGAGCCAGGGCTGGGCAACGCGGATCAAGTAAATCCGGGTCAGTGGGTTCTTGTGGTCTAGGTCCACGCCAACATCCTGGACAGGCATGAGAGAGGTATTTTAAGTTGTATTTGAATTGGAGGTACAGCAGTGACACCACATCCACCGAGTCGACATGCCAAGGCTGGGCCACGCGGGTTGAGTACATCCAGGTCAGTGGGTTCTTGTGGTCTGGGTCCACACCAACATCCTGTACAGGCATGAGGGAGGTATTTGAATTTGAATTTGAATTCATACACAGCAGTGTCACCACATCCACGGAGTCGACGTGCCAGGGCTGGGCCACACGTGTCAAGTAAATCCGCGTCAGTGGGTTCTTGTGGTCTGGGTCCACGCCAACATCCTGTTCAGGCATCACTGAGGTATTTTAATTTGGATTTTAATTTGAGTTACAGGCAAGAGTGGGGAATTTGAATTTGTATTTGAATTTCAGGTACAGCAGTGACACCACATCCACCGAGACGACGAGCCAGGGCTGGGCAAAGCGGATCAAGTAAATCCGGGTCAGTGGGTTCTTGTGGTCTAGGTCCACGCCAACATCCTGGACAGGCATGACAGAGGTATTTTAGAGTTGTAATTTGAAATTGGAGGTGTAGCAGTGACACCACATCCACCCAGTTGACATGCCGGGGTGTGGGCACACGGGTTAAGTAAATCCGGGTCAGTGGGTTCTTGTGGTCTGGGTCCACTCCAACATCCTGTACAGGCATGAGGGAGGTATTTGAATTTGAATTTGAATTTCAGGTACAGCAGTGACACCACATCCACCGAGACGACATGCCAGGGCTGGGCAACGCGGATCAAGTAAATCTTGGTCAGTTGGGTTTTTTGTGGTCTAGGTCCACAGCCAACATCCTGTTCAGGGCATCACTGAGGTAATTTTAATTTGGATTTTTAATTTTGAGTTACAGGCATGAGTGGGGTATTTGAATTTGTATTTGAATTTCAGGTACAGCAGTGACACCACATCCACCGAGACGACGAGCCAGGGCTGGGCAAAGCGGATCAAGTAAATCCGGGTCAGTGGGTTCTTGTGGTCTAGGTCCACGCCAACATCCTGGACAGGCATGACAGAGGTATTTTAAGTTGTATTAGAATTGGAGGTGTAGCAGTGACACCACATCCACCCAGTTGACATGCCGGGGTGTGGGCACACGGGTTAAGTAAATCCGGGTCAGTGGGTTCTTGTGGTCTGGGTCCACTCCAACATCCTGTACAGGCATGAGGGAGGTATTTGAATTTGAATTTGAATTCGAGGTACAGAAGTGTCATCACATCCACCGAGTCGACATGCCAAGGCTGGGCCACGCGGGTTGAGTAAATCCGGGTCAGTGGGTTCTTGTGGTCTGGGTCCACGCCAACATCCTGTACAGGCATGACCGCATGAGGGAGGTATTTAAATTTGAATTTAAACTTGTTTATATGGCTATAGCCAGTAAGGCTGCTTGCCATCTTTGGCATTAACATCAACGTGCAAAGCATTTTCGAATTACAGCATGTTTTATCCAATCTCTTCATGAATAAGCATGAACACTTGATCTGAGGTCCTCCTTCCAATGCTCGCGATCGTTTGGGTACCAGTTCATTGTTCATCGTTTGGGTACCAGTTCATTGTTCATCGTTTGGGTACCAGTTCATTGTTCATCGTTTGGGTACCAGTTCATTGTTCATCGTTTGGGTACCAGTTCATTGTTCATCGTTTGGGTACCAGTTCATTGTTCATCGTTTGGGTACCAGTTCATCGTTCATCGTTTGCCATACATTCCCCATCCCCCTGGCACCCATGCCCATATTTTTCCCGGCAACCCATGCATATACACCCCACGCAGGCACGCACATACCTTCACGTGACCAATTAGATGTGCCTTCTTGTTCTGGCTCCTAGCTTTTCCCATATGGAGGCCCAGGCCGTGGTAGGTAACAAGGATCTGCAGCAGATGTGAGGCAGGTGTGTGATAAAATAAATGAATAAATAATAAAAATGTATGTTTTCTATGCAAGCCAGGAGGCACCAAGCCAAGCCAAGAGGCGCCAGCCAAGCCAAGCCAAGAGGCATCTGCCAAGCCAAGATGCACCAGCCAAGCCAAGCCAAGAGGCGCCAGCCAAGGCAAGAGGCATCTGCCAAGCCAAGATGCACCAGCCAAGCCAAGCCAAGCCAGGAGGCACCAACCAAGCCAAGATGCACCAGCCAAGCCAAGCCAAGCCAAGAGGCGCCAGCCAAGGCAAGAGGCATCTGCCAAGCCAAGCCAAGCCAAGCCAAGAGGTGCCAGCCAAGCCAAGATACACTAGCCAAGTCAAGCCAAGCCAAGAGTCACCAGCCAAGCCAAGCCATGCCAGGTGCATTAGCGGTCTGCGACAACATATGCCACAGCAGCCTTCTCCAGAGAAATTGAACGGGAAGGTTCCCTTAACTTCACTCCCCTTGCAAGGCGTAACAATTTTCAATTTTGAAAAAATTGAAAAAATGAGAAAAAATGAGAGCTAGACCAGCTACTCATCTCCCCTTGATGTCTACCAAGGACATCCGACTACTTGTAAATAGGGACCAGTGATTTGTTTTTCAAATCTGAAAGTGGTTTTTCCTAGCTGTATGGTTTTAGGCCCCCTCCAGGGACAGCGTTTGAGTGCTTTCTATAGCTTTTACAGCTTTTTGAAAAAATGAGAGCTAGACCAGCTACTCATCTCCCCTTGATGTCTGCCAAGGACATTCGACTACTCACACCTAGGGACCGGCATATCATATGATGCTGACCATAGGTGAGTACAATATCATTTGATATCATACAAATTGCATGGTATGCTATTTTATATAAATGGTAACTTAAGCCCAGTCAGACTGCCGGCATCACCAGGGCTTTTTTTAAAAAGAGTTTTTTTCTGGCCTTATGGTTTTAGGCCTTCTCCAGGGACAGCGTTTTAGTGATTTTATAGCTTTTTATAGCGTTAGTAGCCTTAGAGGCCAAAAAGAAAGAACAACTTTTGTACATACATTTTTAAAGCGGCAATTTGCATACATTTTTAAAGCGGCAATTTTGCCAAAACGGGGTCAAAACTATCGATCGCTAGATAAAGCAGGAAATAAAAAGTCCTGGGCATCATATGATCATATGATATCAATATCAAATGCCGTTTCCTCCTTATATACCACAGTTATGGGAAATTCAGGATATACTATATATAATGTCGACATATATGATATCAAATTGCCGTTTCCTCCTTATGAACCACAGTTATGGGAAACTCGGGATATACCATGCGGGCGTAGACACACACTGCTGTCACGAGTAGTTGTGTGGCACATGTACAACTATATGAGAAGCCAGGAGTACTGCTGATTGAAAGAATGGCCATCATCGTCATCCTCCTTCTCCTGATCCCCATCATTCCCAATTCCCCATCTTCATTATCCCCCTCCCCATCATCCCCATCAGGACCCCCCACCCACCCACCCACCCACCCACACACATCACTCCCCATCATCATTATCCCCCTCCCCCTCCGCATCATCCCTAATCATCATCCCCATCAGGACCCCCCCCCCCCCCCCCCCCCCCACACACACACACACACCACTCATCATCATCCCCAATTCCCCATCATCATTATACCCCTCCCCATCATCATCATCCCCCTCCCCATCATCCCCATCAGGACCCCCCCCCCCCCCCCCTCCCCCCCACACACACACCACTCCCCATCATACCCAATTCCCCACCATCATTATCTCCCTCCCCATCATCATTATCTCCCTCCCCATCACCATCATCCCCCTCCCCATCATCCCCATCATCATAATCCCCATCCCCATCATCGCCCATCATCATCATCCCCATCCCCCATCATTCCCATCATCATCATCCCCCTCCCCATCATCCCCATCATCATCCCCCTCCCCCTCCCCATTATCAAACATGCCGAGCCCTGTCATATACAAGTGATGAGGGCGAAAGAGGCTGCCCTTTTACTTGCCTGCAGCCGCCCTCCCCACCATCCCCATCATCCTCATCATCATTCCCCTCCACCTCCCCAACATCTCCATCATCATCATCATCCCCCCCCCCCCCCCCCTTTCCATCATCCCCATCATCATCCCCCTTCCCATCATCAATCGTGCCAAGCCCTGTCGATGTGGGTGAAAGAGGCTGCCCTTTCACTTGCCTGCAGCCGGCTCCATCTCCAGACAGGCTGTCCCCTGATGAGGTTATAAAGCCCCTCCCCTCCATCATCATCACCACCATCACCCCCATCCCCATCAACAATCCTCATGTGTCAAGCAATGAAATCACCTAGCACCAACCACAGTGAACGCCAAGCAATGCAAGCAATACAAGCAATGCAAGCAATACAAGCAATGCAAGCAATGCAAGCAATACAAGCAATGCAAGCAATGCAAGCAATGCAAGCAATGCAAGCAATACAAGTAATGCAAGCAATGCAAGCAATGCAAGCAATGCAAGCAATGCAAGCAATGCAAGCAATGCAAGCAATGCAAGCAATGCAAGCAATGCAAGCAATGCAAGCAATTCAAACAATGCAAGCAATGCAAGCAATGCAAGCAATGCAAGCAATGCAAGCAATGCAAGCAATGCAAGCAATGCAAGCAATGCAAGCAATGCAAGAAACGCACAAGTAAGGTGGGTAAAGGAACTTTCCTGCAGCCGGCTCCACCTCCAGACAGGGAGTCCCCTGATGAGGGTAAAGCCCCTCCCCTCCATCACCTCCTGCTGTAGGATGTGCTTCATTAGTGGCCCCAGTGTGGGCAGAGGGAAGCCTGCCGTAGTCAAATCCTCGGGCTGCATGCGGGAGCAACGCAAGAGGGGTGTGGAGTGTGTGTGTGTGTGTGTGTGTGGGGGGGGGGGGGGGGGGGGCAGCTAGGTTAGAAGAGGGAAGCCTCACTGAGACAAATCCTCAGGCTGTAGGATGTGCCTCATTAGCGACCCCAATGTGGGAAGAGGGAAGCCTGACTGAGACAAATCTTAGGGCCGCATGCGGGAGCAACACAAGAGGTTGGCAGCAGGTCCAGCGTTGGATTCGGTAACTGCCTGTTTCAAATCTTCAGGCTGTACATGTAAGCAACACAAGAGTTGTGTGTGTTTGGGTGGGTGGGTGGGGCAGCTAGGTAAGCAGAGGGAAGTCTGGCTTAGTCAAATCTTCAGGCTGTACGTGTAAGCAACACAAGAGTTGTGTGTGTGTTGGGTGGGTGGGTGGGGCAGCTAGGTAAGCAGAGGGAAGTCTGACTCAGTCAAATCTTCAGGCTGTACGTGGAGGCAACACAAGAGTTGTCTGTGTGTGTTGGGTGGGTGGGTGGGGCAGCTAGGTAAGCAGAAGGAAGTCTGATGTAGTCAAATCCTTAGGCTGCATGTAGGAGCAACACAAAGGGTGTGCGTGTGGGTGGGTGGGTGGGTTGTGCGTGTGTGTGTGGGGGGGGGGTTGCGGGACATGTGGGGGGCAGCTAAGTTAGCAGAGGGAAGCCTGACGTAGTCAAATCCCCGGGATGCCACCCCCCCTCCCCCACGCATGTTGAGTTGGAGGATGCCACCCCCCCTCACCCTCATGCATGCTCATAAAAGATTCCTGCAGCTTGAAATGATTTATCACAGAAGAGGATATGAGATCATGTGAGATCATATTTTTAAGTTAGGAACGGCAACTGATATTGGTGTTTGAAAAACTAATATCAAAACTAATATTAACTAATATTATTATAGTGTCACAATAATATTAGTTCTTCAAATAAATTCGAAATTATGGTGAGACTGCTTGGACTAATATTATATAATAATATGTATTCATTAATATTATATTACATAGCCGACCCCTATTTATAAGTAATTAAATATTATGAGCGACTTACGAACTCCACATACGCGCCATCCGCTGACAACAGCCCGCGGTCGTCGATCAGTCGGTTGGTGGCATCCTCCAACTCCCGAACGTGCTCGTCACTGAGCACATGGACCCAATCGGTGGGGTCAACTACCTCCGCTCGACTCCAAGCAACCCCGGAGGTCGATGCGATCGGATGAGTACTGCTGGATGTCGCTGCGTGGGTGTTTTGGTCGAGTTCAGGAGTAGCATGGGCGGTGCAGGGCCTGGGTTGCTTGCTCCCACGCCCCCCTAATTCGCGCAGGGCCAATGGGTCAATGCTGACATGTGAGGAGGAGCGATGGGAGGAAACGAGTGAGAAGGAGGAGGGGGCGCGATTCCGCCCTGAGCTGGTTAGTGTTCGAGAAACATGCATATTGCAGGGGATGTAAGGAGTTCAACACGATAACCAATGCGGTGGTGGATTTGATTGGACGAAAGGAGGGGGATAGCTAGGCTTGGATTCAGACTTGGAAGAATCTTTCCTGATGCAGCCTGATGGCAAAAATAATTATAGCATGCCAGCGTGCATACTAAGCGATACCAGGCTGTATCCCCAGGCGTTAGGTTCTAGGGCGTAGAGAGCCAACTAGGGCCATGCAATTTCGACTTCGACTTTGACTTCGACTTTGACGTCTGCCCACCTCGCATCGACTCTCGAGCCTGCGTTCTAACTTCCTTCCGATACCGAACTGTTACGACGTTAACACTGCGTACATGACCAAGTAGCGAGCTTGTCCGCGGTCTGATCAATACGGCACTAGCCTTGATCTGGAATTCGAATATTCTATCATGTCAAAAGCAGAGGGGAGAGGCCTTAGCAAGGCGCTTATTCTTGGAATAATCGCGCTATTCGGTGGGCCTTACAGTACTTAGTTTGTTTGCTTGGGCTGTCCATACCCCTGTATTGGTCTGCATTGGCCTGCATTGGGATGTTGGGTTGCATTGGGCTGTATTGGGCTGCATTAGGCTGTTGGAGAAGGTCAGTATGTATTGCCTGCATTGGGATGTTGGGCTGCATTGGGCTGTATTGGGCTGGTGGGGTGAATTGGGGCGCATTGCCTGTTTTGGGATGTTGGGCTGCATTGGGCTGCATTGGACGGTTCCTTCCCCTGCATGCCTTGCATTGCATGATGGCACACCACAGAACCACACCAAACCTCCCCACAGCACACCACATCACACCACAGTACACCACACCACACCACACCACACCACACCACACCACACCACACCACATCACACCACACGAAACTGCACCACCACACCACACTACTCTACCCACACCCACACCCACACCCCCTTCCATCCCAACAGGCGTAGCTATCTATGTTGTCATGGTCATGTACCACCTGCAGCTTCCAGCAGCACTAGACCAACTCACTCACCGGGGCTCTGCTCATGGTGGCGTCAAGAATCTGCGTCCACAGCACCGCGACCACTCCGAGCTGACAGAGACCCATGGTCCAGGCCATGCCTTTGCTGCAAGCCTGTTGCAAGTGGGCACTTTTGAAAAGTGAGAGGGACAGGCAGACTGGGGTGGTGGGTGGATGGGTGGGTGTGGGGGGGGGTCAAGTGGCTAGAAGCACACCACAGCAACCACCGCAACCACTCCCAAGTGACAGAGACCACTTGACCCAGAGTCCAGGTACAGTGCAGGTAAGTTCAGTTGTGTAAGTGTACCTCGCAGTCAAGGCGTGACCCAGGGGGGTCCACGTCATGCGAGCATGCTGCAAGTGGTCACTTTCAATAATTGAGAGGGGGGAGGGGGGGCTGGCGAGGGGGAAGGGAATGGGAGAGGGGAGGGGAGGGGATTTTATATGGGGAGGGGGGGTGGCAAGGGGAAGGGAGTGAGAGAGAGGGAGAGGAGGAGGGGTGGTGGCAAGGGGGGGAGAGAGGGGGAGGAGGGGTGGCGAGGGGAAGGGAGTGGGAGAAAGAGAGAGGGAGAGGGGGAAGGGAGTGGGAGAGGGGAATGGGAGAGAGAGAGAGGAAGAGAAGGAAAGGGAGTGGTAGAGGGGTAGGGGGAGGGGAAGATGCCGGGGGTGGCAGAGGGAGAGGGGGAGGAGGGTGGGGCATGGGGCGAGGGGAGGGGAGAGGCAGAGGGGGAGGTTTGATGCCAATCGAGATGTTTACACGTGCAGTTATGAATGTGGCGCTGCAGGTTTGATGAGGATTGAGACGTCCACCTTTCAGTCTTGATGAGTTCCATCACTTCCTGCTTGAGACGGTCACCTTCCAACACCAACAACACCAACAACACCAACGACACCAACACCAACAACCACACCAACACCAACAGCAACACAACACACCAACGCCAACCTCAACACCAACGGTCACCTTAGTTTTGATGAGTTCCATCACCTCCTGGTTGCGATTGGGAAGTCCAAGCTTCTGGATAAAGAAAAATGTCACATTCACAATTTGAACGTGGTGCTTCAGTTGCACTGCGGATCTAGGCCCTTTTCATAATATATGGTCGACCTGTAGGGTTGACAGCCCCCCCCCTATTGGTGGTTGGCCCCAGTTTAAGCAAACAGGCTGGCCCTCATAACCTTGCGCCTCACAAGAAGACTACCATGTAGTTAGTTAGTTCGTTAGTTAGTCGTTAGATATCTCATATGCATATATTTATTTATTTATTGGTTTATTGGTTCCCCTGTACTTAATTTGTAGTTTTGAATGTGTTGTTGCAGGTTCGATGCTGATGGAGACGGTCAGCTTGGCTTAAACGAGTTCCATCACTTTCTGATAGAGATTGGGAAGTCCAAGCTTTTGGATAAGGAAGCCCAATTGGCTATCGGGCATAGCGTGGGCAAGAAGCGTGAACACATGGCGGAGTCATTGATTGCACGTAAGTGCTGCCCTTTTTTTACCTTTTAGGGGCCTTTGTTTACCTTTTAGGGGCCTTTGTTTGCTTTTGTTTGTATAGAAGCGTGAACACATGGCAGAGTCATTGATTGCACGTAAGTGCTGCCCTGTTTTAACCTTTTGGGGGCCTTTGTTTACCTTTTAGGGGCCTTTGTTTGCTTTTGTTTGTAAAGAAGCGTGAACACATGGTGGTGTCATTGATTGGACGTAGGTGCTGCCCCTTTTTAATCCTTTTAGGGGCCTTAGTTTACTTTTTTGTAAAGAAGCATGAACACATGGTGGAGTCATTGATTGGACGTAGGTGCTGCCCCTTTTTTAACCTTTTTGGGGCCTTAGTTTACTTTTTGTTGTCTAGAAGCAGGAACACATGGCGGAGTCATTGATTGAACACAAGTGCTGCCCTTTTTTAACCTTTTGGGGGCCAGGTTGGGGGCTTTGTTTATCCATGTTTTTCATCTTAACTTTTGTTTTGCATAGAAGCGTGAACACATGGTGGAGTCATTGATTGAACGCAAGTGCTGCTCTTTTGTAACCTTTTGGGGGGCTTTGTTTACCTTTTTTTTTTTACCTTTTTGTGGCCTTTGTTTGCTTATTGTTGTATATAAGCATGAGCACATGGTGGAGTCATTGATTGAACGCAAGTGCTGCCCTGTTTTAACCTTTTGGGGGCTCTTGTTTATCTTATAGGGGCCTATGTTTACTTTTGTTTGTATAGATGCGGGAACACATGGTGGAGTAATTGATTGAACGTTAGTGCTGCCCTTTTTAATCCTTTTAGGGGCCTTTGTTTACTTTTTTTTGTATAGAAGCATGAACACATGGTGGAGTCATTGATTAAACGTAAGTGCTGCCCTTTTTTAACCTTTTTAGGGCCTTTGTTTATTTTTGTTTGTATAGAAGCGGGAACACATGGTGGAGTCATTCATTGAACGTAAGTGCTGCCCTCTGTAATCCTTTTTGGGGGGCTTTGTTTACCTTTCTGGGCCTTTGTTTATTTTTGTTTGTATAGAAGCGGGAACACATGGTGGGGCCATTATTGAACGTAAGTGCTGCCCTCTGTAATCCTTTTTGGGGGGCTTTGTTTACCTTTCTGGGCCTTTGTTTATTTTTGTTTGTATAGAAGCGGGAACACATGGTGGAGTCATTCATTGAACGGAAGTGCAGCCAGTCTTTTTTTCTTTTTTTACAAGGATTTTCGTCTGAAAGGGTGGGTCTCTGTGCGCTAGCCCTAGACTCAAGGATTTTGTCGATGTGATCGGCAGAGTGGGCCTACATAAGGGAAGAGTAGGACCTGTAGGCCGGCAGGCTATACTGTCCGTTACACTTGTATACAATGCCAGTTGCTACCTTGCTGTCCGTTACACTTTTATACAATGCCAGTTGCTGCCTTGATGTCCATTACACTTTTATGCAATGCCAGTTGCTGCCTTGATGTCCATTACACTTTTATACAATGCCAGTTGCTGGCTTGCTGTCCATTACACTTTTATACAATGCCAGTTGCTGGCTTGCTGTCTGTTACACTTTTATATAATGCCAGTTGCTGGCTTGCTGTCCATTACACTTTTATACAATGCCAGTTGCTGGCTTGCTGTCCATTACACTTTTATACAATGCCAGTTGCTGGCTTGCTGTCTGTTACACTTTTATAGAATGCCAGTTGCTGCCTTGCTGTCCGTTACACTTTTATACAATGCCAGTTGCTGCCTTGCTGTCCGTCACACTTGTATATAATGCAAGTTGCTGCCTTGCTGTTCGCTACACTTATATATAATGCCAGTTGCTGCCTTGCTGTCCGTTACACTTTTATATAGAATGCTAGTTGCTGTTCATTACACTTTTATATCATGCCAGTTGCTGCCTTCATGCACGTGCTCCCGAACACCCGTCTGATCTTTGTCTACCCATGCCAACCATGTATGCACATGCACATGCTCCCTACCATCTGTCTGATCTTTGTCCAACCATGCCAACCATGTATGTACATGTACATGCGTGTGCACATGCTCTCAACCATCCGTCTGATCTTAATCTACCCATGCCAACCATGTATGCACATACACATGTACATGCACGTGCTTCCTTCTGCCCGTCTAATCTTTGTCCAACCCATACCAACCATGTTATCACATACACATGTACATGAGCGTGCTCCCAACCGTCCCTCTGATCTTTGTCTACCCATGCCAACCATGTAATCACATACATATGTACATGCATCTGCTCCCAACCATTCGTCTGATCATTGTCTACGCATACCAGCCATGTATGCACATGCACGTGCTCCCGACCATCCGTCTGATCTTTGTCAACCCGTGCCAACCATGCGCCTTGATGCCTACAGAGAGGGAGATGGCTGAGCCGGCCGTCAAGGTGGCAGTGGTGGTTGCTGAGCCAGCTGTTAAGGAGGCAGTCGTGGTGGCTGAGCCAGCTATCAAGGAGGCAGTGGTGGTGCCTGAGCCAGCTGTCAAGGAGGCAGTGGTGGTACCTGAGCCAGCTGTCAAGGAGGCAGTGGTGGTGCCTGAGCCAGCTGTCAAGGAGGCAGTGGTGGTGCCTGAGCCAGCTGTCAAGGAGCCAGTGGTGGTGCCCAAAGCTGACACTGTTCCAGCTAAGACAATAGGGAGCAGTAGGGTTGTCAAGTACAATGTATTGTGTATATATATGTATATATATATATATATATATATGTACGAGGGGGGGGCAAGAAAAAAGCTGCCGTACCGCACCTTCGCTTTGGATAGAGCCTATCCTCAAACTACATAAAAAAAAAGTTTTTTTCGAGCCAAAAATAAAGTTGTACAAAAGTTAGAGGGGTCCAAAGTTTTTTTCAACCAAAGCGGCCCAAATCTTAACTTCGCGATAAATCACATGTGGGTAACCCCATGAAAGATGTAAGAGCATAACTGAAATGGGCTTTAAAAGATCTTTCGAATGACCCCCATTTTAGGGGGGTAGGGTGAGGTAATTGGGGTTTTAGGAGGGTGGGGGTGGGGGGTGGGGGGGGTAAAAAAACTTGTAGCCAACTTTATTTCCCCCCTCTTTATGTATGAAACGTCCACAATTCCAACTCCATCTGAATCGGACACCATATCGAAGGTGCGGTCCAAAATCTGTCTTTCTGCCCCCCCCCTGTATATGTATATATATATATGTATATATATATATATATATATATATATATATATATATATATATATATATATATATACATATACACTTATATATATATATACACTAGTGCGGTAGCCCGTGTGGCCGGTGGCCACACCTACTCTCACGAAGACCCCCCCACCCACCCACCCACCCACCCACCCCAATCATAGTACGGTGCCCGTTTGGCCTTTGGCCACACCTATTGGGAGCTGGTTACATAATGGTTTACACTTGAAGCCCCCCCCCCCCCCATTCACACACCACCACCACCAAACCATTATCCGCCCCCTCCCCCCTTCCCTCCCGTTGGCCCACACCTGTTTTGGGCTGGGTTGCAAAACGGTTTTCTCTGCAGTGCATGCAACTTCAAACATTGACGGATTTGCGATGGTCTCCCTTGTGCACCCACAAGCACACAAACACCACCGTCCTCCCCCCCCCCTCCCCCCCCCCCCCCCAGTTATCTCCACCCCCACCCAAACCATGTACCCCCGCCCACAAACATACTCCCTTACTCTTCCTGACATATTTTCCTGACTCCATCCCTTCCCCTACCCCAGCATCCCACCAGCCCCCACCCTCTCCCCACTCTCATCCTCCCCTCCTTCCTACACGCACCCACCAGCACACACACTCCATATCTGCCTCCTCCACGTCAGCTGTGGGCTTTGCCATAGCTGAAAGGCAAACGGGACGAAGAGCATCGACAACGTTTGCGCATCATCCGACTCCGCTAAAAGCATCGGACCTGCTTCCCTGCCACCTCAGCTTTGATCGGTAGTCGACCCCACTGAAAAAGCTGAACCTGCGCAATCGCAACCTTTACATAACTAAAGCATATTTTTAGCGAGCATGTATTCAGTTCGGCCGAAGAACAATCCTGTTAACCGCAACTGCTCCCGAAGTCAACTCGATCTGAGACTTGGAAACATCGCTAGGTTCATCCATTTAACTTTGCCGCGTGCTCGCTATAGCACAATGCGCAGCGACGACATGTTACTCGATGCAGTGGGAAGAAGTTGCAGTCAAGTTTCTGGTTTGAGATGTTCGGTCAAGTTAGGGCGAGAATGCTCAGCGAGATTTTTCATTCGGTCAACTTTGATGCGTACTTGCTATGGCACAATGCGGAGCGACATGTTTCTCAATGCTGTGGGAAGAATTTGCAGTCAAGTTTGTGACATGGGATGGATGCGATTCGGACATTTCTGACAGGTTGGCTGACTCACCACGTCACCTCCCGTTGTGCGCAGCGACAAATCTCTTGACGCAAGGGAAAGGTCTTGCAGAGATGCAGGGGGAAAAGCTTGTAGGAAGACGAACTGTGGCGCTACCGAAATCAGGTGGATGAACTCAGGCGGGAAAAGGAGAAATCGGGCAGGATGCGCAAGGTAGAATGCGCAAGGTAGAATACGCAGGAGGCGAAGGTTGCATAAGGCGGAATTCGCAGGAGGCCAATCAGGCAGAAGTTGAAGCAGGAGGGATTAAAAGCGGGAATTGGCTGAGCGGGAATTGGCTGGGCGGGAAATGGCTGGGCGGGAAGTCGGTTAAGTCGGTTACGCGATGACACCACCACGACCACCACGACCACGACAATGATTTCTTTATATATATATTCTTTATATATTCCTTCATATATGTATATATATATATATATATATATATATATATATATATACTAGTACGGTAGCCCGTGTGGCCGTTGGCCACACCTGTCAGGATGTTCCCAGCAAAGAACGATGACACCCCCCCCCCCCCCCCCTCACACATGCAGACACACACGCGCACTGACTCACTGACACGCGCTTGCACACACACACACACATTCACACACACTGACACACAAACAAATAGTTGGGTGCCCTGGTGGGTCCCCTGGAGTTTGGCCCAGGGGGCGGGGGCTCGTGTGTCGTTGTTGACTTGTGTTAATGTATGTGGCTTGGAGCAAACAAACTGCTGTCTACATGGGCGCATGTTTGAGCTATGTAGCTTTGGCGTACACACGATTTGGAACGCGATGCATCGAGGGAGGGTGTGCGGGAGCAACAGGGATTGGTGCGTAGCTACCTCGTGTCTGCCGCGGTTCGACCGATAAAGACGGGAGTTAGTTTGGTAAGTTCGTTATGCATGTTGAATTACAGGTGAAATTTTGACCAGTGGTTTCGCCAAATCACGGCAATTTTGCATTAAAAACGGCAATTTCAACCAACGGTATTGTGGTGTCGCTGCATAGGTCTGGCTGCCTATGGGCCGACAAACTGACACACTCTAGTACACACACACACACACACTCAATCCTTCCTGTTCTGTACTCCCGTGTGGGCCTCGCTTCCCTACCCCCCGCCATGCAAACCTCCCATGTGTTGACCTTGCTACACCCTCACCCTCACATACTCACCCTCACCCTCACCCCCACCCCCACCCCCACCGAGAGCACTGCAGTGGTGGCGAAAGAGAACAACATGTGCCCTTAACTCAGCAACGTATTCCTGTGCTTCACTCTAGTGTGTAGCCCTCGCTTCCCTACCCCCTGCAATACGAACCTTCTGTATATTAACCTTGCTTCATCCTCACCCCCACCCCCACCCCCACAGATAGCACTGCAGTGGTGGCCAAAGTGAACAACATGTGCCCAGAACTCAGCAACGTATTCCTGTGCTTCACTCTAGTGTGTTGCCCTCGCTTCCCTATCCCTGCCATGCAAACCGTCTGTATGTTTACCTTGCTTCACCCTCACTGTCACCCTCACATACTCACCACCACCCCCACCCTTACAGAGAGCTCTGCGGTCGTAGTGAACGAGGACGACATGTGCCCAGAACCCAGCAAGGAAAACTCCTGTGCTTCATTCCAGTTTGTTGCCCTCCCCCTGCCATGCGGACCTCCCGTGCGTTGACCATGCTGCAGAGAGCACTGCAGTGGTGGTTAAGCTTGCTTCACCCTCATCCTCACCCACACATACTGACCCTCACCCTCACCCACACCCTCACAGAGAGCACTGCACTGGCAGTGATCCAGGACCACATGTGCCCTGAACTCAGCAAGGAGCACTCCAGTTTAGATAAAAACCTTACATATGTTGGCCTTGCTTCACCCTCAACCTAACCACCACCACCACCACCACCCTCACAGAGATCACTGCGGTGGTAGTGAACGAGGACCACATGTGCCCTGATCTCAGCAATGAGAACGCAAGTGCTTCGCTCCAGTTTAGATAAAAACCTTTCATATGTTGGCCTTGCTTCACCATAACCCTCTCATACTCACCCTCACCCTCACCCTCTCACCACCCTCACAGAGAGCACTGCGGTGGTAGTGAACGAGGGCAACATGTGCCCTGAACTCTGCAAGGAGCACTCTAGTTTAGGTAAAGCCTTACATATGTTGGCCTTGCTTCCCCTGCACCCTCTCACCTTCACCCTCACCCTCACCATCACCACCACCCTCACGAGAGCACTGCGGTGGTAGTGAATGAGGACCCACATGTGCCCCAGAACTGAGCAAAGAAACTACTGTTCTTATCTTCTCCTCTGCTTGACTCTAGTTTGTCGCCCTCGCTTCCCTACCCCCTGCCATGCAAACCCTCTGCATGTTAAGCTTGCTTCACCCTCACGCACTCGCATGCCCACCATCAACCTCACAGAGAGCACTGCGGTGGTAGTGAGCGAGGACAACATGTGCCCTGAACTCTGCAAGGAGCTCTCCTGTGCTTCACTCCGGTTTAGATAAAAACCTTTCATATGTTGGCCTTGCTTCACCATCACCCTCTCATACTCACCCTCACCCTCCCCCTCACCACCACCCTCACAGAGAGCACTGCGGTGGTAGTGAACGAGGACAACATGTGCCCTGAACTCAGCAAGGAGCACCCCAGTTTAGATAAAAACCTTACATATGTTGGCCTTGCTTCACCCTCACCCTCACCACCACCACCACCACCACCCTCACAGAGATCACTGCGGTGGTAGTGAACGAGGACCACATGTGCCCTGAACTCTGCAAGGAGCACTCCTGTGCTTCGCTCCAGTTTAGATAAAACCTTGCATATGTTGGTCTTGATTTACCATCAGCCTCTCACCCTCACCACCACCTTCCTCACCACCACCCTCCCCCTCACCACCACCCTCACAGAGAGCACTGCGGTGGTAGTGAACGAGGGCAACATGTGCCCTGAACTCAGCAAGGAGCACTCCTGTGCTTCGCTCCAGGCTAGAGAAAACCTTACATATGTTGGTCTTGCTTCACCCTCACCCCCTCATACTCACCCTCACCCTCACCCCCACCCCCACCCTCACAGAGAGCACTGCGGTGGTAGTGAACGAGGACAACATGTGCCCTGAACTCAGTAAGGAGCACTCCAGTTTAGATAAAAACCTTACATATGATGGCCTTGCTTCACCCTTACCCTCTCATACTCACCCTCACCACCACCACCCCCACCACCCTCACAGAGAGCACTGCGGTGGTAGTGAACGAGGACAACATGTGCCCTGAACTCAGCAAGGAGCACCCCAGTTTAGATAAAAACCTTACATACGTTGGCCTTGCTTCACCCTCACCCTCACCACCACCACCACCACCACCCTTACAGAGATCACTGCGGTGGTAGTAAACGAGGACCACATGTGCCCTGAACTCTGCAAGGAGCACTCCTGTGCTTCGCTCCAGTTTAGATAAAACCTTGCATATGTTGGTCTTGATTTACCATCAGCCTCTCACCCTCACCACCACCTTCCTCACCACCACCCTCCCCCTCACCACCACCCTCACAGAGAGCACTGCGGTGGTAGTGAACGAGGGCAACATGTGCCCTGAACTCAGCAAGGAGCACTCCTGTGCTTCGCTCCAGGTTAGAGAAACCCTTACATATGTTGGTCTTGCTTCACCCTCACCCTCTCATACTCACCCTCACCCTCACCCTCACCCCCACCACCACCCTCACAGAGAGCACTGCGGTGGTAGTGAACGAGGACCACATGTGCCCTGAACTCAGTAAGGAGCACTCCAGTTTAGATAAAAACCTTACATATGATGGCCTTGCTTCACCCTTACCCTCTCATACTCACCCTCACCACCACCCCCACCACCACCCTCACGAGAGCACTGCGGTGGTAGTGAACGAGGACAACATGTGCCCTGAACTCAGCAAGGAACACTCCAGTTTAGATAAAGCCTTACATATGTTGGCCTTGCTTCCCCTGCACCCGCTCACCTTCACCCTCACCATCACCACCACCCTCACAGGGAGCACTGCAGTGGTAGTGAACGAGGACCACATGTGCCCTGAACTCAGCAAGGAACTGGTAGCCCAGTTTGCGAAGGACAACACCATCATGCTTGCTGTTTGTGACTGGAGGATGTTTGAGACCTTCGGTGAGTGTGGGCCCACATGCTGCGTTGGTGTCAGTGTTTCATTTTTCGACGACGCGTCGCCATTCTGTCGCCATTCCGTCGAACGCTTCACCCCCCGGACCCCCCGATATCGGGAAGCGCTGCCCCCTGACCCCCCCAGGCTCCGCGCTTCGTGCTCTGCCATGCAATGGATACTGAACTATCCTGAAATCAGGGTCGAGTAGCCCAAGTAGCTACTCAACCAGGACTGCAGAAATCTGAAATTAAAAACACTGGTTGGTGTGTGCAACTTGTGGACTCCTGCATGCGTGTGTTTCTGTGTCCTTGGCTGTGTCAGTGTAGTTATTTTATGTGTGTACTGGGTGTGTGAGTGCACTAGTGTTAGGCGAAACGATCGTAAGGTAACACCATCATGCTGTTTGTGACTGAAGGATGTTTGATACCTTTGGTGAGTGTGGGCTCACATGCTGTGATGATGTGTGCGTGGTGTGGGCTCCTGCATGCGTGTGTTTCTGTGTCCTTGGCTGTGTGAGTGTAGTGGGTTTGTTTGTATGTATGTACTGGCTGTGTGAGTGCACTAGTGTGAGGCAAAACCATCTTACGGTAACCCCATCATGCTTGCTGTTTGTGTCTGGGGAATGTTTGGGACCTTGGGTGAGTGTGGGCTCACATGATGTTTTGGTGTTTGTACTGGGTGTGTGCACTAGGTGTGTGCACTGGCTGTGTTTGTGTGTGTACTGGGTGTGTGAGTGTACTGAGTGTGTTTGTGTGTGTACTGGGTGTGTGAGTGTACTGAGAGTGTTTGTGTGTGTACTGAGTGTGTTTGTGTGTGTACTGGGTGTGTGAGTGTACTGAGTGTGTTTGTGTGTGTACTGGGTGTGTGAGTGTACTGAGTGTGTTTGTGTGTGTACTGGGTGTGTGAGTGTACTGAGTGTGTTTGTGTGTGTACTGGGTGTGTGAGTGAACTGGGTGTGTGAGTGTACTGGGTGTGTTTGTATGTGTTCACTGGCTGTGTGAGTGTACTGGTGTGAGGCAACATCATCTTAAGGGAGCACCATTATGCTTGCTGTTTGCGACTGGAGAACGGTTGAGACCTTTGGAGTGTGTGGTTAAAACTGGATGAAGCACTTACAAGAGATTGGCATTGACTATTGGATTGTTGGATCCCACAATATTAGGGTGAACGCAGAGTTCCTGTCTAGCACTGACTGAGACAAAACACCCCCCACCCCCCCCCTACCCACCTCCTCCTCTCCTCTACCCCCGTCCACCCCCCAACGCCAACGCCCCCCAACCCAAATCAAAACCCCACCCAAACCCGATTCCACCCACCAACCCCCCACCTATCCTCAATGCCCACCCCAATCCCTACCCCATGGCCCATCTCAAATACCCACCCGAATCCCCAACCCACCTCCACCCCAACCCACCATGGCAGGTAAAAACTGGATGAGATAAGCACTTGCAAGAGATTGGCATCGACTACTGGATTGTTGGATTGCCTAACGGACAGGAAGACTGCCGAGTATTTGTCTAGCACTGGCACCAAACACCCTTGCTTCAAGTTCTTTGAAGAGGGTGCTGAAGCTAAGATGCAGAAGGAATACACGTAGGTAGCAAGCTGGCTCATTCTGTCCATTCATCAATCCAAGCATCCAGCAAACCACACGTACGTCCAACTATTTTGTCCTGGCCACACCAATTCAAGTATCTATCCAACCATCTGTCGCATCCATGCATGTATCATGTCCTATGGCGCCCACGGGTCCAAGTTCTTTGAAGAGGGCGGCTGAAGCTAAGATGCAGAAGGAATACTAGGGAGGTAGAGAAGCTGGCTCATTCTAGGTACTGCCTGTCCGTTTCATTCCACCCCCGACCATACCTATCCACCTACCTACACACCACAACACACTTACATACATACCACAACACATACATTACATACATACATACATACATACATACAATACATCATACATACATAAACATACATACATACATACAAACCTATACACGCGTATACCCCCCCCCCCCCCCACACACAACACACACACACACTCACACACACACACACACGTAGGTATGACGACCTCCACTACATTGAAGCTGTGTGGAGAGAGGTGTTGGTTGTTGAGCGTATTGTAGACTGTACCCTACTAGCTGACCCCCCCACACATACGCTCAACAACCGACACCTTTCTCCACACGGCTTCAATATAGTGGAGGTCACCATACCTAAGTGTTTGCGCAAGTGTTTGTTTGTGTGTGTGTGTGTATGTGTGTGTGTGTGTGTGTGTGTGTGTGTGTGTGTGGGGGGGGGGGTTAGCTAGTAGGGTAACAGTCTACAAATACGCTCAACAACCGACACCTTTTCTCCAACACGGCTTCCAATATAGTGGAGGTCACCATACCTAAGTGTGTGCGCAAGTGTTTGTTTGTTTGTTTGTGTGGTGGGTGTGTGTGTGTGTGTGTGGGGGGGGGGGTTAGCTAGTAGGGTACAGTCTACAATACGCTCAACAACCGACACCTTTTCTCCACACGGCTTCAATATAGTGGAGGTCACCATACCTAAGTGTGTGCGCAAGTGTTTGTTTGTTTGTTTGTGTGTGTGTGTGTGTGGGGGGGGGGGTTAGCTAGTAGGGTACAGTCTACAATACGCTCAACAACCGACACCTTTCTCCACACGGCTTCAATATAGTGGAGGTCACCAATAACCTAAGTGTGTGCGCAAGTGTTTGTTTGTTTGTTTGTGTGTGTGTGTGTGTGAGGGGGGGGGGGGGGGGGGGGGGGGGTTAGCTAGTAGGGTACAGTCTACAATACGCTCAACAACCGACACCTTTCTCCACACAGCTTCAATATAGTGGAGGTCACCATACCTAAGTGTGTGCGCAAGTGTTTGTTTGTTTTGTGTGTGTGTGTGTTGTGTGGGGAGAAAGGTGTATGCGTTGTTGAGCGTATTGTAGACTGTACCCTATAGCTAACGCCCCACCACACACACACACACGCCACACACACACACACAGGGTGTAGATACACACACACACACAAACAAAACAAAACAAACACTTGCGCACACACTTAGGTATGGTGACCATCCACTATATTGAAGCCGTGTGGAGAAAGGTGTTTTGTTTGAGCGTATTGATAGACTGTACCCTACTAGCTAACCCCCCTTTTTTGATGGTATCCGATGTGTAATGTGTTAGGTGGAGTCACACACAACACACACACACAGACACAAACAAAACACTTGCGCCACACACTTAGGTATGGTGACCTCCACGTTATTGAAGCCTGTGGAGAAACTGGTGTCGGTTGTTGAGCGTATTGTAGACTGTGCCTACTAGCTTAACCTCCCCTCCCACAATGGTGAGTAGTGTGTATGATAGTCCACACACACACAAACACACACCACACAGATATAGGAGTGTTTGACATGGGTTGGCACACATAACAAAACAAAACACAAAACACTTGGACACGCACTTTATGGTGACCTCCACTATATTGAAGCCGTGTGGAGAAAGTCGGTTGTTGAGCGTATGTAGACTGTACCCCTACTAGCAACCCCCCCCCCCCCCACACAACACACACACACACACACAAACAAACGAAACAAACAAACACTGCGCACACACTTAGGTGGTGACCTCCACTATATAACCGTGTGGAGAAAAGGTGTTGGGTTGTGAGCCGTATTGGGTAACCCACCCTACTAGCATCCCCTCCCCTCACACACACACAACAACGCAAACAAACAAACACAGACCACACACCTTAGGTTATGGTCTCCACTATATTGACCGTGTGGAGAAAGGGTGTCGGTTGGTTGAGCGTTATTGTAGGACTGTACCCTACTACTACCCCCCCCCCACACCACACACACACACACACACACACACGCAAACAAATCAAACAACAAAACACTTGCGCACACCACTTAGGTATGGTGACCACCCTCCACTATATTGAAGCCGAATGTGGAGAAAGCGTCGTTGTTGAGCGTATTGATAGACTGTACCCTACTAGCTATACCCCCTCCCCAACACACACACACACATCCCACAACACACAAACAAACAAACAACACTTGCGCCACCACTTAGGTATGGTGACCCTCCACTATATTGAAGCCGTGTGGAGAAAGGTGTCGGCTTGTTGAGCGTATTGTAGACTGTACTGCCTACTAGCTAACCCCCCCCCACCACACACACACACACACACAACACACACAAACAAACAAACAAACACCTTGCGCACACACTTACGGTATGATGACCTCCACTATATTGAAGCCGTCTATGCGAAACTATACCAGACAGCCAGCTATAGAGCATATAAGACTTAACACACCCGTGTGGAGAAAGGTGTCGGTTGTTGAGCGTATTGTAAGACTTACCCTACTGCTAACCCCCCCCCACACACAACACACTCACAGCACACACACACGCAAGACAATACAAAACAAACACTTGCGCACACACTTAAGCTGGGTGACCTCCACTATATTGAAGCCGTTGTGGGAGAAAGGGTGCGGTTGTTTTGAGCGTATTGTAGACTGTAACCCTACTAGCTAACCCCACGCCCCCACACACACACACACACACACACACAAGAACAAACAAACAAAACAAACAAGCACCTTGCGCACACACTTAGGTAATGGTGACCTCCACTATATTGAAGCCGTGTGGAGAGAAACGGTGTCGTTGCTTGAGCGTATTGTAGACTGTACCCTACTAGCTACCCCCCCCCCCACACACAAACACACACACACACACCACGCAAAAAAACAAACCAAACAGACACAATTGCGCCACACACACTTACTGGTGACCTCCCACTATATTGAACGCCGTGTGAGAGAAAGGTGTCGGTTGTTTGAGCGTATTGTAGACTGTTACCCTACTGTACCCACGTAGCCCCCCCGCCCCCGACACAGACTATCACACACAACACACACACACACACACAAGACAAACAAACAAACACTGCGCACACACACTTAGTATGGTGACCTCCACTATATTGAAGCCGTGTGGAGAAAGCGTGTCGAGTGGTTGAGCGTATTGTAGACTGTAACCCTACGTAGCTACATACCCCCCCCCCCACACACACACACACACACACACACACACACAACAAACAAAACACTTGCGCACACACTTAGGCTATAGGGATTGACCTCACCACTATTATGTGAACAGCACCGTCGAGAAAGGAGTGTCGGTTGTTAAGCGTATTGTAATAGACTGTTACTAAGCCTACTAGCTAACCCCCCCACCACACAACACACACACACACACACCACAACACACACAAACAAACAACACTTGCGCACACACTTAGTATGGCTAAAGTGACCTCCACTATATTTGAAGCCGTGTAGTGGGAGAAATGTGTCGTAATGTTGTAGAGCGTACGTATTGTTAGACTGCTTTACCCTACTAGCTAAACCCCCCCCCAAACACACACAAACCCACCCCACACACACACAACACACGCAACAACACAAACAAAACACTTGCGCACAAGACACTTACGGTAGGTGACCTCCACTATATTTGAAGCCGTGGTGGAGAAAGGATACAGTCGGTTGTAATTGTGAGCGGTATTAGTAGACTGTACCCTACTAGCTAACCCCCCGCCCCCCCCACACACATCACACACAACACACACAACAAACAAACAAAACACTTGCGCACACACTTAGAGTAATGGTGACCTCCACTATATTGAAGCCGTGTGGAGAAAGGTGTCGGTTTGCTCCTTGAGCGTATTGTAGACTGTACCTACCCTGCAAACACACTGACGGCATTCAGGCACCCCACTTAGGTATGGATGACCTCCAATCATTGAACAATGCTGTAGACTGCTACTCTGACACTAATGCGCTTAGGCTATGGGACCTCCACTATATTTACTAGCTAACCCCCCCCCGTGTGGAAGAAACGTTGTTCGACTATAATTGAATAGCGTGTGGAGAAAGGTTCGTTGTTGAGCGTAGTAGACTGTACCCTACTAAGCTACCCCCCCCCCCCCCCACACCCCCCACACACACACACACACACACAAACAAACAAAACACTTCGCACACACTTAGGATGGGTGACCTCCACGTATATTGAGAGCCGTGTGGAGAAAGGTGCGGTTGTTGAGCGTATTTAGATCTGTACCTGATACTACCCCCCCCCTACACACACAACGAGTAATCAAACTAACCGTTAGGTATGGGGCCGTGACCTCCACTATATTGATTGAAGCCGTGAGAAAGGTGGTCGGTGTGGTCGAAGCACGATTGTAGACTGCAAAAATACTAGGTAGTAACCCCTCTCGAATCCCCACCCCTCCCCACAGAGCATCCCCCACCCCCCACACACACACAGCAGCATGTAAAAACAATAACATAACAACACTTGCGGCACACATTTGCGCCGACACTTTAGCGCCTCCACTAATTGAAGCCATGTGACCTCTACTAATGGAGAAAGGTGTCGTGAACCAGTATTGTTGTACCCCTCATTGACCTCCCCCACTACCTGCCCTACACACACACACACAGTTACTACAAACAAACCGACACCTAACGGCCAGCCCACCCCACACACAAGGCACAAACAACAAAACATGCGCACACAAGCCATGTGACTCCATCGCTAAAATTGAAGCGCCGTGTGGCATGGAAAGGTGTCGGTTGTTGAAGCGTTGAGAAAGGTGTCGGTGTTATGACTGTACCCCTACAGCTAACCCGCCCCCCACTACACACACACGCATCACCGCCACACACACACACACACACAACGAAAACAAACAAGCACTTGCGCACACACTTAGGTATGGTGACCTCCACTTATATTGAAGCGTGTGGAGAAAGGTGTCGGTTGTTGAGCGTTATTGTAGACTGTACCCTACTAGCTACCCCCCTCGGCCCCCCCCCCCCCCTCCCCCACCCTCCCCTCCACCCCCCACACCCCCCCCCCCCCCACAACACCAAACAAACAAACAAACACTTGCGCACACCCTTAGGCACTATGGTGACCTCCACTATATATCTGAAGCCGTGTGGAGAAAGTGTCGGTTGTATTGAGCGTAAATTGTAGACTGTTACCCTACTAGCTAACCCCCCCCCACCACACACACGCACACACACACACACACACACACCACACAAACAAAAACAAGCACTTGCGCACGAACACTTAGGTAGGTGACCTCCACTATCATTGAAGCCGTGTGGAGAAAGGTGTCGGTTGTGAGCGTATGTTAGACTGTACCCTACTTAGCTACCCCCTCCCCCCCCCCCCCACCCACACACAGAAACAAACAAACAACACTTGCGCACACACTTAGGTATGGTGACCTCCACTATATTGAAGCGTGTGGAGCAAATAGGGTGTCGTTTGTTGCAGCGTTTGAGAGTACTCCTACCTAGACGGTACTATGGCACACTCACACATCCTGCGCACACACTTAAGGTTATGGTGACCTCCACTATAGTTGAACCGTGTGGAGAAAGGTGTCGGTTGTTGACGCAGTATTGTCACTGTACGCCTACTAGAACAAACAAACAACACACACCTGACTTTTTGGTCGCACGAGCCACTGAATGGATATAACCCGTTCGCAGAACATACCACTTGCCGCACACACTTATATGAGGTGAACACAGCCATGTGTGAGAAGGTGTCAGCGCACGGGTGTACGATGACACCTGCACACTATCAACTAACACCATCGGCACCACTATTGTACTACACAGAACGATTTATAGTTGGACAACACTACACTTCTTTATGTGTTAGGTGAATAGGTGCGTGTTGAGTTGTTGAGCGTTGTAGGTGCCGGACTCAGACTGTACGTACCTCACTATATTGAAGCCGTGTGAGAGAAAAGGTGTCATTCTGTAGACCTACCTAACCCCCCCCCACACCCCCCCACACACACACACACAACAAACAACACAAACAACCACACACTATTGACTTGATCCAATTCTATAAACACAACTTTCTGTCAAACCTACACCCCCTCCACAGCTGGAGAAATGAGCATATATGTAGAACCCCTATTAGCCCCTACCAACATCCACACACACACACACAACAAAACAACAAACACTTGCGCACACACATGGTGACTCCACTATAAAGCGAAGGTGTTGTGACGGACTGCGAAAGGTGTCGGTTTGTTGGCGGCTACCCGTACTAGCTAACCCCCACCACCCCCCACCACACACACTAACCACACACACAAACAAACAAACTAAAACACTTGCGCACACACTTAGATATGTGACCTCCAACTATATTGATAACGGCCGTATGTGGAGAAAGGTCGTCGGTTCATTATGAGGCGTTTGTAGAGCGGAGTAATGCAACTAACCCCCCCCCACACACAC
>JAJSRW010001347.1:0-7500 GCA_022414725.1 Microglena sp. YARC | reverse complement strand
TTGCCTGGGTTGGTGTGGTGGGTAATGCTATGTTTGTGGGGGTGGGTTGCTTATAGTTAATGTGAGTGGGGGTGACACACCCCCCGACGGTGTAATGTGTTCAACAGGTGGGTCTCACACAGCACCACAGCAACACAAACAAAGGGATGAGGCGTGGAAGGTTAGGTTGCGTGCCTGGGTTGGTGGGTGGGTGGGGGTAATATCTATGTTTGGTAGGTGTGGGTGGGGGGTGTTGTGGGTGAGGTAGGGTCTGAGGGGAGTGCGGAGGGAAACGTCGCTCCCTTCTGATGTGGATGCCGTGTGGTTTCAGGACCCCATCCCCCCCTACTTCATGGGGCCCCGTCTGTGAGCATGTCGACTTTTGCTGTGTCAACAGGTGGGTCTGCAACACGCGGAAGGGATGAGGCGTGGAAGGTGCTGCCTGGGTGGTGGTGCATGGTGGTGTGTGTGGGGCTGCTGTGTTGTGTTGGGTGGTGTGTGAATGTTGTGGTAGGTGTGTCGAACAGGTGGGTCAGTGACACATGACGGGCGGGCTAGGTCGGCGTTGTGGGAAGGTGTGCTGCGTTGCTGTTGGTGTGGGTCGTGAAATGTCTAGGAAAAAGATGAGGGCGTGGGAAGGTTATGCGCTGCTGTTGGTGGGTGGTGATTAATGTCTATGTTTTGTGTGGTGGGTGGGTTGCTATAGTAATGTGTGGGTGGTGGGTGGGTTGGTTGTCCAACAGGTGCTGTCGTGCAACACGGGAAGGATGAGGGCGTGGGAAGGTTAGGTGCGTGCCTGGGTTGGTGGTGAGGTGGGTACCATATCTATGTTTGTGATGTGGTGTGGAGTGGTGTGGGTAGGGTCTGGGAGTGCGGAGGGAAACTCTCCCTTCTGATGTGGATAGCCCGTGTGGTTCAGGGACATCCCCCACCTTCTCTGAGCACTGTCGATGTCAGACGTTGATGAGGGCATAGTCAGAGCATCCCAGAGTGAGGTGTCATGCCACAGAGTGGTCTAGAACAGTCGGGAAGCCATGGATGCTGAATTGTTAGTTGTGGGTGACTTGTTGTTGCCGACCGCAGGTACATAGGCGTCGTGCAACCACGTGGTGGATGGGCCTGATGAGGGTAGTGTG
Source organism: Microglena sp. YARC (assembly GCA_022414725.1). Lineage (NCBI taxonomy): Eukaryota > Viridiplantae > Chlorophyta > Chlorophyceae > Chlamydomonadales > Chlamydomonadaceae > Microglena > Microglena sp. YARC. Next base: position 6,385 of record JAJSRW010001347.1, on the reverse strand, counting down.
GGTCGTTTAGGTGTGGGTAGGCTGGAGTGTGCCTTTTTGGTGGTGGACGTCTCATGGGTGTCAACAGGCTGGGCTGCTGTCGGAGGTGTAAGGATGTGGGTGGTGTTGCGTGCTCAATGGTTGTGTGGGTAGGTGTGTCAACAGGTGGGGAGTGACTGATTTGAGGGTCGGTTGTGGAAGGTTGTGTGTGCGTTGTCTGGGTTGGTGTGGGTGAAAGTAATGTCTATGTGTGCGTGTCTGGGTTGGGGGGGGAGGAGGGGGGGGGGGGAGGGGGGGGAGGGGGCGTGATCGTCTTCTGATGTGGGATGCGTTGGTATGGTTCTGGAGGCAGGAAGAAGGGATGAGGGTCAATGGGCAGGCGTTTGTGTTTCGTGGTGGGGTTGTTGTTGTGGATGTTCCTCGACAAACCAGCGACTCACCCTAACGCATCACTACCCTGGGTATTTAGACACTGCACGGCAGAGCTCACCTTGAACTAACGTGGCGATGCTGGTCTGCTCCCAACACGGGTCGCTCAAGGATGTTGTATCGCAACGGATCACTGTCACACTCGGCGGGTTGGGGTAGCTGTACAGTGAAGTAGCAAAACCCGGTTCCTCTCGCTCAGCCATCGGGAGCTCCCTTAATACACCACGCCCAACCAGCTACGTTGTATCAATTAACTTTTTTTCAGACGCTCCGTCTGAAGATATTGGTTCAGGGACACTCATGAGATGACTGACTACATGTGGAACAGGGATGGGTTTATAGACGTATGTTGAGGAGGGGGAGGGGGGTGGGAGGGGGGAACTGGCAGCAGCGGGGGAAACGTGCTCCCTTCTAAATGTGGAATGCAAGCTCTGTGGTTCAGGGACCCGTTAACCACTGGGGTCAGTGTATGGGAAGAGGGTGGTGTGCGCTATCCGGTGTACTACTCCCATGAGATGTTTAGTCTATGTTGGGGGGGGGGGGGGGGAGGGGGGGGCTGGGAGTGGCAGGGAAAGAACGTGTTAACTACCCTTCTAATGTGAGAATGCGTTGGTATGGTGTTAGGATAAAATAGAGGCAAGGGAAGATGACTGAAACGAATGCCAGGGCAGGCTGACGGAGTGCGGTGGTGGAGTGATACTCACACAACCACCAGCGAAATCGCTCCGTACAAACTGCGATCATCCGATAGAGAAATAGTTCTTTAGGCGCTGCGTTCATCTATACTAGTGCGCTAAAGGACGCCATCATGAGATGAGCATGGGGAGAGGGGAGGTTGGGCACAGCCCCGATATAAATGAAAATTGATATTAACCCAGAATCAATAAAACAACATCGTATATCTCTACTCCTGTACCCACGAAGTAGCCCCCACACACACGACTTCACCAACCTACCACAACACCAAATAACACCCAACTGAACACAACATGTACCGCCTAAAACACCACCAACCGACACCACATTACACCTGCTGCACCTGTGCACACACACCTACACACGAACGCACACCTGTACATCCTGCAGATCGTGAGTGAGCTCCTCACCCGACAACCCGCGAGAACCGGACTAGAATAGGGGTGTAGGACGACTTAAGAAGCCTGACAATCATTGTCGGATATATCGGCATCACACCAGCCCACCCACATCACATCACATTTCGACTGCTACCCACAAACAGCCCACCAACCATCCCACTGACACCGCCTGTTACACTGTCAGATATGGTGAGATCCCACAACTCATCTACCATACCTCACCACCAAACCAAAACGTTACACCCAACCACACGCTCAAACCACACCTGTGCAACATATACACACCTTCGGCACGGCACAACAGCCTACACACCGAACACACACCGTGTGCACACACACTTACACCTACACACACCTACACTCACACACACAACAACCTGACACACACACACACACCATAACATTACCGCAACACAACATACATCACACTCTCGCTGCACACACACTCCTACACAGAACAGCACACACACCGTACGCGATCACCACAACATTGACCTCTACACACACACCTGACGCACAGCCCGCCAACACACACACACCTTTACCCACTAACACTACCTGTACAGCCTGCAGATCTGGTGAGCTCCCGCAACCACCACCCTGAAGATGAGGGACGATATAGAAGCCAATGTGCAATCCAATGTACAACGTCAACACTGGGGTTTACTTACGTGAAGAGCCACAGTGGGCGGAAAAGGAACTGATGAAAGAAGTGGGCCGCACTGAGGGAAAGTATAGAAACACGAGAAGGCTGATCAGGTGAGCAGTCATTGAATGGTCAAAGCAAGCAGTTGCGCCTGAGTCTGCGACTCCTATTAATTATAACAACAAAACTGCCTAAACAGGGCCAAAGTCTGAATGAGAACACTACCCCTGGACTGGAACAACACACATACACACAAGGCACAATACTCAGTACACAGTAGAAACCGCACTGAGGGGAAGAGAATGAAACATGAGAATGATTAGGTGAGCAGTCTGGATTGTAACCCTACCCCTGGACTGTCTCAGCATACATACACACAAAGCACAATACTCAGTACAACAGATACGCACTAAGAGGAAAGGAAGAGGATTAACATGAGAATGATTAGGCCATTTACTGAAGGCAGTCTGGATTGTAACCCTACCCCTGGACTGTATCAGCATACATACATCACATAAGCATCAATACTCAGTACAACAGTGAACAGCGCACTGAGGGAAGAGATGAAACATGAGAATGATTAGGTGAGCAGTCTGGATTGTAACCCTACCCCTGGACTGTAGCAGCATACATACACACAGTGCACAATATTCATTACACAGTGTGCACTGAGGGAAGTGATAAAACACGAGAATGATCAGGTGAGCAGTCTGAATGGTCAAGTAAACAGTTTGCCTGAGTCTGCACTCCAAGTTAATTACATAACGCCGCCTAAAACAGTGTCAATGTCAACACTGGGGTTTACTTTGTGAAGGCCGCGGTGGGTCGGAAAAAGAATCCTGATGAAGAAGTGGGCCGCACTGATGCGAAGTGATGAAACACGAGAATGATCAGGGTGAGCAGTCTGAATGGTCAGGTAAGGCAGGTCTGATCGGTCAATTCATCAAATAACACAAACTGCATACATATATATGCCCTCTCTGTATATATATACACATTATAAGATAGATAGATAGATTAGATAGATAGATAGATTAGGATTTGTAGACTTAGATAGATAGATAGATAGATACCCCCCTCGAATTCCCATACGGCTCCAAATCCAGCTTTCTCCCTCTGCACACCCTAAGCATCACCGCCCTCCAAACTCAGCCCCAAACCTCTCCCTTAGCCACTGCTTTCCGATATTTAAATCCAGGTTTGCATGTATTCCTCAATGTTTAGTCGCCTCCTGCCCAGGGGTCATCCTGTCTTCCAAACTCAAACCCGCTTCCGCCCACTACTCCGATCAAACCAGAGGCGTTATGGCATGTGGGCCTTCCTGCGCCAACACCCTTCTAGGTAGACACATGCCAAACTCACCGTCTCACCTCCCCCCCCGCCACTGCTCCGAAAACCAGGTTGCTATGTACCGAGCGCCTCCTGGCGCCACCCCTGTCCAGACGACTACGTACGCAGCCAAGACTTTACCGCTTCGTCCCCATGCTCCGAAACCAGGTTGGCATACCGCCTCCTGCGCGCTGGCAACACCCTTCCAGGAAGACCGCGCCGCGACCGATTGTCGGTTATGAGGACATGGGAGGCTCACCCACCTACGTCGGACTCCTCTCTGTGGGCATGCTGCTCAATGGCTATTCCTACTTCATCCCTAAGCTTCATGAGGCTCTCAAAGTCAAGCCCTTGGTGGGTTGGAGAGGAACAGTGGCGGAGAGAGAGGGTGGTAGGGGGAGAGGCGTGAGGAGGAGTACGGTGTTGTGTGGGGAGAGTGTGAAGGAGTAAGGTGGTGGTAGGTGTATGTGTGGTGGTGGTGGTGGATGGGGGGGGGGGGGGGCTCTTCAAGTCAAACCCTGGTACGGTAAGGGGGGTAAGGGGGTGGGGGGGAGAGGATTGCTATGCGAGTAAGGTGGTGGTGGATGTGTGTGTAGTTGGGCGGCAGGGGGAGGCTACTCAAAGTCAAGACCCTGATGGGTAGGGTGGCCGGGAGGTGGAGGGGGAGGGGGGGAGAGAGCGGCTGTGGGAGGGGGGAGGGGAAGGTAGCAGGTACTAGTGTGCGTTTGTTCTCTGTGATTTATGAGAATACGGGGGGGAGGGGAATTGGGGGGGGGGGGGGCATGAGGGAGGAGGTAGGGGTTGAGGGTGTTTTGTTTTTTGCCTGTGTCTGCGGTTGGAGACATGGGGCTCACCGCACTTAACGTCAGACTCCTCTCTGTGAGCATGTGCTGCTATTCCTACTCATATCCTAAGCTGTCACAGGCTTCTCCAAAGTCAAGCCCGTGGTGTAGTTGGGCGGCGAAGGAGGTGGAGGGGGGAGGGAGGGGTGGTGGTCGGATGTTGTTGAGTGAGAGGAGGGGGGTGGGGGGGGAGGAGTATTGTGGCGTGTGTCTGTGTTTATAAGGAATACGAGGGGCAGCGGGATCGGGGAGGGGGCATGAGGGAAGGAGGAAGGAGGTAGGGGTTGAGGGTTGTTTATCTGTGGATTTATGAGGACATGTGGGTTCACCCACTTATGCTGGATCCTCTCGTTGGCATGCTGCTCAATGGCTATTCCTACTTCATCCCTAGCTTCATTTTGAGGCTCTCAGAAACAAGCCCCTGGTGGGTTGGAGGGACAGGGGTCGGGGAGAAAGCGTGGTGGAGAGGTGCATGAGGGTGAGTTGTGTATGTGTGGGTGTTGAGGGGGAAGAGAGGCGTGAATGAGTGCAGGTGGTGTGGTGTTGGGGTGGGGGGTGGTGGGTGGGTGGGGGGGAAGGAGGTAGGGGTTGAGGTGTTATGTTTTTGCCTGTGTCTTGGTTTGAGGACATGTGGAGGCTCACTCCACTTACGTCAGACTCCTCTCTTGTGGGCATGCTGCTATTTCCTACTTACCCTAAGCTTCACGAGGCTCCAAAGTCAAGCCCCGTGGTGTTGTGGGGGGAAGGGAGGGAGGGGTGGTGGGGTGTGTGTTGGGGGGGGAGGTGGGGGAGGGAGGTATTAGTGTGCGTGTGTCTGTGATTCATAAGGAATCGAGGGCGCGGGATTGGGGAGGGGTGTGATTCAGGGAAGGAGGGAAGGAGGTAGGGGTCTGAGCGGTTGTTTCATCTGTGGTATGAGGACATGTGGGTTCACTCCACTTAGCTGGGCTCCTCCTGTTGGCCTGGCTCAATGGCTATTCCTAACTTTCATCACGCTAAGCTTCATGAGCTCTTCAAAGTCAAGCCCTGGTGGGTTGGAGGGACAGGGGCGGGAAGAAAGGGGGGTAGGGGGGGGGAGAGGGTATGCAGAGGGATTGGTGTATGTGTGGTGTTGGGGGAGAGGGTGAATGAGTGAGGTGTGTGTACGTGTTGGCGTGGGGGTGGGGGGGAGGTGGGGGCTCTCAAAGTCAAAGACCCTGGTGGTAGGGGTGGCGCACATGACCTGGCTGCCCCTGTTGTTAGAGGGCCGTTCCCAGTAGAGTGTACTGAGCTATGCGCCAGGTACTATATGCTTTGCCCTGTGTGCCGCTGTGCAGGATGCAATGACCAGCTACCCCTGTTAAGAGGGCGTTCCCAGTAGAGCTGTACTGGAGCTATGCCCAGTGACTTACCCTTACTGTGCCCTGTGTGCCCTGTGCAGGGGTGCACATGACCTGGCTGCACTGTGTTGCTGACAGCTGTACCCAGGGAAATGTATTGAGCTATGGCCCATTACCCGTAATATTAGCTTGCCCTGTGTTGGCCGCCTGATGTCATGGAGTGCACCATGACCAGGCTGCCACTGATGTTGCTATGACAGCTTACCCAGGAAATGTATTTGACTCATGCCCATTTGTAATGAGCTATGCCCAGTGTAATGTACTTAGCTGTTTTATGTGTGCTGCTGTGCAGGGAGTGCACATGACCTGGCTGCCCCTGTGTAAAGAGGGCAAGTTTCACCGCATGCGAGACGGTATGCTGTACCTGACACCTGAGTATTTACAGAGCCATGTTCATCACTGCAGGTTGCAGAGACAGTGCTAGGTGTAGCTAGTTCATCATGTAGGTGAAGGATAGATGTAGTATGTCCATCACCTACTTGTAGCTAATGATTCATCATTCTACGTGTAGCTATGCTTCATCATCTAACGTGTGCTAATGTTCATCATCAAAAGTGCCTAGATATAGCTATGTCAATCCAGCTAGGATGTAGCTAGATGTAGGTATGTCATTGGTCTAGGTGCTAGCTATGTGATCATCTTGGATAGCTATGTTTCAATCACATCTATCTCTCTCTGTTTTTT
>JAJSRW010000593.1:12500-16696 GCA_022414725.1 Microglena sp. YARC | reverse complement strand
AAAGAGAGAGATTTAGAGAGTTTAGGGTTTGCAGGTATAGGGAAAAAAAACAGGGTTTCATCTGTGTGGTTCGGAAACTTGTGTGTGAAATATTGGGATTAGGTGAAGGGGTTTGGGTTTATCAGATCTGTTTCTGGTCAAGTTGCGACGGGAGCGCACACACATACAAATGCTGCCACCATTGTATGTGTACCGCATACGGCATATTGAGTTGTGAAGCGATCCCAAGTCTTGCCTACAGCATACCTTTTTATGTGTAACGCAGACCCCATTTGTCGTACACCAGCACGTTTTGCCTCATTTTCAGGGAAAGCTCTAACAGTAATATTCTTGTGTACCGCAACCATTTATTTGCATTCGCTACAAAATAGACTGTCATGTGTACCGCATACAATTTGTATGTACCACATCACACTATATGTCCGATACGCAAGCCTTAGTGGTGCATCTGTCCGCAGGAACTCCGAATGGTCATGTTTTGTGTACCGATGACTGATGGCGAGGAAGTGGAATGGTGAGAGTAACAGACGTGAAGAGAGCATGTGAGGACTGTGTGGTAGTGATGATGCCGGCATCTACTGGCTGGCGATGGGGCATGGCTTTTGTTGAAGGTGGAGAGGTGGGTGATCGAACGTATGAGAGCCGAAGCTCGTAAGATTAGAATTATTAATGAATGAATGAAATTAATTGATTGATTGATTAATTGATCATAATTTTCTTTGTATTAATTTTTGGGTTTATTTCTGTATGTCGGTTATTTATTTTTTATTAAAGGATATTTGTGGTATTTTTTCTTGAAATCTTTTTTGATTGTTATTGATTGGTTAGTCTGTTAATGATAATTACTTGATATAAGGTGAGTATGACGAGCATGCTGCTTGGCAGCGATGGGGCATGGCTTTCTTGTTCAGGTGAGGTTGGCATGAGGCGAACATATTAATTAGTTGATCATTCATTTATGTATTAGTCTTATTACTTTATTTATTTGGTTTGTTTGTTGTTTGTTTTTATTAGTTACTACTAATTACTTCATATACGGTAAGATTATGAATGCGGGCATCTGCTGGCGGCGATGGGAGCATGGCTTTTTTTTTCTGGTGAGATGGCGTGAGGCGAACGGCCGAACGCCATTATATTTAACTAATGCATCATTTGATCATATGATCATTTATCTTATTTATTTATGTAATATTATTTATGTAATATTTATTTATGTAATATTTATTTTTAGTAATAATTTATTTATGTTATATTTATTTACGTAATATTCTTCATGATCATTTTATGTATGTAATATCTTATTATTTGTTTGCGTTTGTTTGTTAGTTTGTATGTTTGCTTGCTTTATTAGTTACTAGTAATTAACTTAATGAGTTAGATTATGTGTGCAGGCATCTACTGGCCGCGATGGGCATGGCTTCTTGTTCTTTGCGCGTAAATGTGTGACAAATATTGATAAAAATTAAAATAAAAAAAAAACATATATTATATATATATATATATATATTATATATATATATATATATATATTTACAAAAACGATTAAAAAGCCATATTCATATATGAGACCGTTCCTAGAGATGGAAGGCAGGATATAAGGCCATTATAGACCTCATCATCACTTTCATAGAGCTTATCCCTCAGGATCCGATGACACTTTTTTTACCCCTCGTGAAGGATCCGATGACACTTTTTTTATCCTCAGGATCCGATGACACTTTTTTTACCCCAAAGAAAGTTGGACAAGAAGTTGCAGGTTCCCAAAGTTGCAGGTCCCCAAATACTCACAAAACCTCCAACTTGGATATAAATCACGTTTGGGTCACTCTGAGGGATGTAAGAGCAATCCAATAGGGCATGAAAGGTTCTTTCGAATGACCCCCATTTCAGGTGTTTGTGTGTGTGAGTGTGTGTGTGTTGTGTGTGTGTTCTCACTTATTTTTCTCCCTCCTGTTTGTCCGAACTTCACAATTCCAACTCCCATCTGAATGGACAGCGTATTGATGAAGCGGGTCCAAGATCCGTCCCCTCCCTCCTCCCCCCACCTCCCCCCCCCCCCCGGCTCTGAGAATTTATGAGACTCATATTAGACAATAGTAATATTATAATTATTAATAATTGATTTGTAGATAAGTTGATCAATAATATATTTAGTCACTGGGCATGGATTCTCTTTCACCTGAAGCGTTGGGCGGAATTGAAGTTTGAATTGTTACAGGGTTCACATGAAGAGCTGGTTAGATTTTGAATTTGAATTGTTACATGGTTCACATGAAGCGTTGGGCAGAATTTAAGTTTGAATTGTTACATGGTTCACATGAAGAGCTGTTGAGAATTTGAATTTAAATGGTTACATGGTTCACATGAAGAGCTGGGTAGGCACTCACAATAACACCCACACTCATATTCACACTCACACTTCCACTCACACTCACACTCACTCAGGCTCACACCCACACTCATGCCCACACTCACACTCATTCTCACACTCAACTCACGCACACTCACACTCATACTCACACCCACACTTACACTCACACCCTCGCTCACAACTACTCACACCTAGACACACACCCACGCCCACACTCACAATAACACCCACGCTCAAACTCACACTTACACTCACATTCCGCACACTCAACACCACACTCATAGTCACACTCATACTCACAATCACACTTACACTCACACTCACGCATACATCAACACTCAGGCTCACACCCAGCCTCACACCCAGACCCTGACGCTCACAATCACACTCACACTCACAACCCACGTCACACCCACACCCACTCTCACGTTCACACCCACACTCACACACTCACCCCTTAACTACCTACACTCACCCACACTCAACCCAAATCCCCAAAACTCCACAACCACCCCACGCCCACACTCACATCCACACCACAACACAATCACAACCTCAACCACACTCACGCTCACACCCACACTCACACCCTCACCCACACTCACACCCACACCCACACTAACAACCACACCCACGCACACTCACAATCACACAGCAAAGCACAATTACACACAACCCACTCTCACACTCACACCCACACCCACCTACCCACACCCACACCACAACACACTCACCCTTACACCCTATAAATAACACTCAACACCCAAACCCACACTCACAACCACACCCACACTCACACTCACATCCACACACAAAACAGCAATCACACCCACCCACCACACCCACCCACCCACCATTCACACTCACACTCACACGCACGCTCACACCCACCCACAACAACCACACCGACACTCACACTCACACTCACACTAACACCACATTCTCCGTGCTGCTGCGCAGGTTTGAATATTTGATGCCCGAGTCCAGCTGAGAAATTTGAAAATTGAAGATTCAAAATTCATGCCATGCCATGGGGCGTGAGATTGAAGGAACCCTCCTGTTCGCATGCACCATACATACTGGATTTATTGGATTGCGCAGGTTGGGGTAGGGACAGCGCAGCCGCGCAGCTGTCACTAACCCTTTTAAGATGGATATCCGGGGCCAATCCAACTATTTGGGTTCCTACTAAAAACAGTGATACCGAGGATTCAGTTCGAATCCTGTGAGACATTTGCATGCTGCAAGATATTTGCGAATTTATAGCCATTCAGGGGATGCATTGGATTTGGGTCTTGTAGTTCGTAGATGACCTCCACTTTTCCAGGCAAGTTTTAGGACAATTATCAGAGTTCTCAGAGTTCTCGATTATTAGGACAAAATTGTTAGGAATTGTTACCTGATTCTCTGGCAAATTATCAAATTCGAGATACTAAATCCTAGGTGTTTCGAAATCCAAATCATCCACTAAATTGCTGTATCGTCCCCGACAAAGGTCTTGTTTAAGCCAACGGGGGCCCTGAAGTTCTTTGCTACAGTGATCATCATTTAATTATATCGTTTAATTATATCATTTAATTATATTCAATATAATTAAATCGTCATCTCATCTGGGATGATAATTTAATCGTGCGCTCATACGAAGGGGAGACAGAGGAGAGGGAAAGAAGTGCAGAAATTAGGCATCTGAGGTTGCATTGCACACAATAATGGCACGCATTACTCAGATGTCGATGTGACATTACATTACGTTTTCACAGGCCGGCCAGTGTAGGGATGTAGGACCAAGACAATCCTCACTTCCAGGGGAGTCTTCCAACCATTC
>JAJSRW010000593.1:0-7500 GCA_022414725.1 Microglena sp. YARC | reverse complement strand
GACCGTGCTAGAGGTCGCAGTGAGGATAGAAGGCATTCTTTGTTCAAGGTTAGTGCTGTGGGTGTAAGTTAGTGCTGTGTGTTGGTGAGTTAGTGGTGTGTGTGTTAATGTGTGTGTGTGTCATGTCGTTTCTCCTTGGGCCTCTTTGATGGTGCAGGTCGGCAGTTAGTGGGTGCTGTGGGTGTAAGTTAGTGCTGTGTGTGGTGTGTGTGTGTGTGTGTGTGTGTGTGTGTGTGTGTGTGTGTGGGGGTACGTGTGTTGGTGAGTTAGTGGTGTGTGTGTGCTAATGTGTGTGTGTGTGGCCTTGGGAGCCATGTCGTACTCCTTGGCCTCTTTGATGACCGTGCTAGAGGTCGGCAGTGAGGATAGCAGGCATTCTTTGTTCAAGGTTAGTGCTGTGGTGTAAGTTTAGTGCTGTGTGTGTGTGTGTGTGTGTGGGGGGGGGATACGTGTGTTGGTGAGTTTAGTGGTGTGTGTGTTAATGTGTCCACTGTGTGTGTGGCCTTGGGGGTTATGTCGTTCTCCTTGGCCTCTTTGATGACCGTGCTAGAGGTCGGCAGTGAGGATACCAGACATTCTTTGTTCAAGGTTAGTGCTGTGGGTGTAAGTTAGTGCTGTGTGTGTGTGTGTGTGTGTGTGTGTGTGTGTGTGTGTGTGTGTGTGGGGGGGTACGTGTGTTGGTGAGTTAGTGGTGTGTGTGTGCTAATGTGTGTGTGTGTGGCCTTGGGAGCCATGTCGTACTCCTTGGCCTCTTTGATGACCGTGCTAGAGGTCGGCAGTGAGGATAGCAGACATTCTTTGTTCAAGGTTAGTGCTGTGGGTGTAAGTTAGTGCTGTGTGTGTGTGTGTGTGTGTGTGTGTGGGGGGGGGGTACGTGTGTTGGTGAGTTAGTGGTGTGTGTGTGCTAATGTGTGTGTGTGTGGCCTTGGGAGCCATGTCGTACTCCTTGGCCTCTTTGATGACCGTGCTAGAGGTCGGCAGTGAGGATAGCAGGCATTCTTTGTTCAAGGTTAGTGCTGTGGGTGTAAGTTAGTGCTGTGTGTGTGTGTGTGTGTGTGTGTGTGTGTGTGTGGGGGGGGGGTACGTGTGTTGGTGAGTTAGTGGTGTGTGTGTGCTAATGTGTGTGTGTGTGGCCTTGGGAGCCATGTCGTACTCCTTGGCCTCTTTGATGACCGTGCTAGAGGTCGGCAGTGAGGATAGCAGACATTCTTTGTTCAAGGTTAGTGCTGTGGGTGTAAGTTAGTGCTGTGTGTGTGTGTGTGTGTGTGTGTGTGTGTGGGGGGGGGGTACGTGTGTTGGTGAGTTAGTGGTGTGTGTGTGCTAATGTGTTGTGTGTGTGGCCTTGGGAGCCATGTCGTACTCCTTGGCTCTTTGATGACGTGCTAGAGGTGCAGTGAGGATAGCAGGCATTCTTTGTTCAAGTTAGTGCTTGGGTTGCTGTGTGTGTGTGTGTGTGTGTGTGTGTGTGTGTGTGTGTGTGGGGGGGGGGTTACGTGTGTTGGTGAGTTAGTGGTGTGTGGTGTTAATGTGTGTGTGTGTGGTGGGGTTTATGTCGTTCTCCTTGGCCTCTTTGATGACCGTGTAGAGGTCGGAGCAGTGAGGATAGCCATTCTTTGTTCAAGGTTAGTGCTGTGGGTGTAAGTTAGTGCTTGTGTGTGTGTGTGTGTGTGTGTGTGTGTGGGGGGGGGGGGTACGTGTGTTGGTGAGTTAGTGGTGTGTGTGTGCTAATGTGTGTGTGTGTGGGCTTGGGAGCCATGTCGTAACTCCTTGGGCCTCTTTGATGACCGTGCTAGAGGTCGCAGTGAGGAATGTTCTTTGTGTCAAGGTTAGTGCGTGTGGGTGTAGTTCGTTAGTGTGCTGTGTGTGTGTGTGTGTGTGTGTGTGTGGTGGGGGGGGTACGTGTGTTGGTGAGTTAGTGTGTGTGTGTTTAATGTGTGTGTGTGGGCCTTGGGGGTTATGTCGTCTCCTTGGCTCTTTGATGACCGTGCTAGAGGGTCGGCAGTGAGGATAGCCATTGTTTTGTTGCAAGGTTAGTGCTGTGGGTGTAAGTTAGTGGTGTGTTTGAGTGCTGTGTGTGTGTGTGTGTGTGTGTGTGTGGGTGGGGGGGGGGGTAGTGTGTTGGTGAGTTAGTGGTGTGTGTGTTAATGTGTGTGTGTGTGGCCTTGGGAGCCATGTCGTACTCCTTGGCCTTTTGATGACCGTGCTAGAGGTCGGCAGTGGAGGATAGCAGGACATTCTTTGTTCAAGGTTAGTGCTGTGGGTGTAAGTTAGTGCTGTGTGTGTGTGTGTGTGTGTGTGTGGTGTGTGTGTGTGTGGGGGGGGTACGTGTGTTGGTGAGTTAGTGGTGTGTGTGTGCTAATGTGTGTGTGTGTGGCCTTGGGAATGTCGTACTCCTTGGCCTCTTTTGATGACCGTGCTAGAGGTCGGCAGTGAGGATAGCAGGCATTCTTTGTTCAAGGTAGTGCTGTGGGTGTAAGTTGTGTACTGTGTGTGTGTGTGGCTGTGTGTTGTGTTGTGGTGCCGTGTGTGACCGTGGTTGAGTTAGTGGTTGTGTGTGTGTTAATGTGTGTGTGTGTGGCTTGGGAGCCACTTGTCGTACTCTCTTGGCCTCTTTGATGACCGTGCTTAGAGGTCGGCAGTGAGGATAGCAGACATTTCTTTGTTCAATGGTTAGTGCTGTGGGTGTTAAGTTAGTCCGGTGTGTGTGTGTTGTGTGTGTTGTGTGTTGTGTGTGTGTGTTGGTGAGTTAGTGGTGTGTGTGTTAATGTGTGTGTGTGTGGCCTTGGGGTTAATGTCGTACTCCTCGGGCTCTTTGATGACCGTGCTAGAGGTCGGCAGTGAGATAGCAGCGCTTCTTGTGCTTTGGGTGTAAGTTAGTGCTGTGCTGTGTGTGTTGTGTGTGTGTGTTGTGTGTGTGTGTGTGGTGGGGGGTACGTGGTGTTGGTGAGTTGAGTGGTGTGTGTGTGCTATATGTGTGTGTGTGTGGCCTTGGGAAGCCATGTCGTACTCCTTGGCTCTTTGATGACCGTGCTAGAGGTCGGCAGTGAGGATAGCAGCATTCTTTGTTCAAGGTTGTGTTCTGTGGGTGTAAGTTAGTGCTGTGTGTGTGTGTGTGTGTGTGTGTGTGTGGGGGGGGGGGGGGGTACGTGTGTGTGGTGAGTTAGTGGTGTGTGTGTGCTTATATGTGTGTTGTGTGTGGCCTTGGGGCAGCATGTCGTACTCCCTTGGCCTCTTTGATGACCGTGCTAGAGGTCGGCAGTGAGGATAGCAGACATTCTTTGTTCAAGGTTAGTGCTGTGGGTGTAAGTTAGTGCTGTGTGTGTGTGTGTGTGTGTGTGTGCGGTGTGTGTGTGTGTGTGTGTTTGTGTGTGTGTGTGTGTGTGGGGGGGGGTACGTGTGTTGGTGAGTTAGTGGGTGTAGAGATGTGTTTAATGTGTGTGTGTGTGGCCTTGGGGTTATGTCGTTTCTCACTTGCCCTTTGATGACCGTGCTAGAGGTCGGCAGTGAGGATAACCAGACATTCTTTGTTCAAGGTTAGTGCTGTGGGTGTAAGTTAGTGCTGTGTGTGTGTGTGTGTGGTGTGTGTGTGTGTGGGTGGGGGGGGTACGTGTGTTGTGTGGAGTTAGTGTGTGTGTTGTTTAGTGGTTTTGTGTGTGCTAAGTGTGTGTGTGTGTGGCCTTGGGAGCCATGTCGTACTCCTTGGCCTCTTTGATGACCGTCGCTAGAGGTCGGCAGTGAGGATAGCAGACATTCTTGTTCAAGGTTAGTGCTGTGTGGTGTAAGTTAGTGCTGTTGTGTGTGTGTGTGTGTGTGTGTGTGTGTGGGGGGGGGGGTACGTGTGTTGTGAGTTTAGTGGTGTGTGTGTGCTAATGTGTGTGTGTGTGGCCTTGGAGCCATGTCGTACTCCTTGCCTCTTTGACCGGTACGTGCTAGAGGTCGGCAGTGAGGATTAGCAGGCATTCTTTGTTCAAGGTTAGTGCTGTGGGTGTAAGTTAGTGCTGTGTGTGTGTGTGTGTGTGTGTGTGTGTGTGTGTGTGTGGGGGGGGGGGTACGTGTGTTGGTGAGTTAGTGTGTGTGTGTGGTTTAATGTGTGTGTGTGTGGCCTTGGGGTTATGTCGTCTCTTGGCCTCTTTTTGATGACCGTGCTAGAGGTCGGCAGTGAGGATAGCAGCACATCTTTTGTTCAAGGTTAGTGCTGTGGGTGTAAGTTGTGCTTGGGGTTGTGTGTGTGTGTGGGGGGGGGGCGGTGTTGGTGAGTTAAGTGGTGTGTGTGTTAATGTGGTGTGTGTGTGCCCTTGGAGCCAATGTGTACTCCTTGCCTCTTTTTGTGACCGGTCAGGTCGGCAGTGAGGTACAGACATTGGTTTTCAGGTTATGGGCCTGTGGGGTAAGTAGTGCCGTGTGTGTTGTGTGGTGCGTGTGTGTGGTGGTGTGTGTGTGTGTGTGTGTGTGTGTGTGTTTGTTGGTGAGTTAGTGGTGGGTTGTGTGCTAATGTGTGCTGGTGTGTGTGGCCTTGGGTTAATGCCATGTCTATCCTTGGCCTCTTTGATGACCGTGCTGGGCTAGAGGTCGCAGTGGAGGAAGATTATTCTAGGACATCTTTGTTCAAGTTCAAGGTTAGTGCTGTGGGTGTAAGTTTTAGTGCTGTGTGTGTGTGTGTGTGTGTGGTGTGTGGTGTTGTGTGGGGGGGGGTACGTGTGTTTGTGAGTTAGTGGTGTGTGTGTGTTAATGTGTGTGGTGTGGCCTTGGAGCCCATGTCGTGACTCCTGGGCCTCTTTGATGGGAGGCCATGTCGTACTCCTTGTTCCTCTTTGATGAGAAGGTCGGCAGTGAGGATAGAGACATTCTTTGTTCAAGGTTAGTGCTGTTGGGTGTAAAGTTAGTGGCTGTGTGGTGTTGTGTGGTGTGTGTGTGTGCTGTGTGGTGTGTGGGGGGGGGTTACGTGTGGTTGGTGATTAGGGTGTTGTGGTGTGCTAATGTGTGTTGGGTGTGGCCTTGGGAGGCCATGTCGTACTCCTTGGCCTCTTTGATGACCGTGCTAGAGTCAGTGAGGGCAGGCATTCTTTGTTCAAGGTTAGTGTTTGTGGTTGTAAGTTAGTTGAGGGGCGGGGGGGGTACGGTGTTGGGATAGTGGTGTGTGGTGTTAATGTGGTGTGGTGTGGCCCTTGGGGTTTATGTCGTTCTCCTTGGCAGCTAGAGGTTCGGCAGTTTTTTCTGTGTTCAAGGTTAGGTTAGTTGCTGTGGGTGGTGTGTGTGTGTGTGGGGGGGGTACGTGTGTTTGGTGAGTGTAGTGGGGTGTGTGTGTTAATTGTGTGTGTGTGTCCTTGGGAGCCATTCCTAAGCTCCTTGGCCTCGTAAGTTAGTGATAGCAGACATTCTTCTGCAAGGTTAGTGTGTGGTGTGTGTGTGTGTGGTGTGGTGTGCGTGTGTTGTGTGTGTGTGTGTGTGTGTTGTTTGTTGGTGAGGTAGTGTGTGTGTGTGTTGGTGGGTGTGGTGGTGTGTGTGTGATGACGTGCTAGAGGTCGGGTGTGTGATATTCCTTTGTTCAAGTTAGGGGGGGGTAAGTTAGGGTACGTGTGTTGTGGTGAGTTAGTGTGTGCTAATGTGTGTGGTGTTGGTGGGGCCGGTTGGGGGCATGGTCCGTACTCCTGGCCTTCTTTTGATGACCGTGCTGAGGTCGGCGTGAGAAGCAGACATTCTTTGTTCAAGGTTAGTGCTTGGGTGTTAGTAGTGCTGTGTGTGTGGTGTGTGTGTGTGTGGTGTGTGTTGGGGGGGCGGACTGTGCGGTGGTGGGCGATACGGTCCGTCGCCTTGGTGATTGTGGGTGGTGTTGTGTGCTAATGTGTGTGTGTAGTGGCTTCTGTTGGCAGCGCATGTCGTCTCCTTTGGCCTCTTTGATGACCGTGCTAGAGGGTCGGTTGCTAGAATCAGTTTGAGATAGCAGGCATTATATTGCTGTCAAGTTTAGTGCTGTGGGTGTAGTTAGTGCTGGTGTGTGTGTGCTCGTGTGCTGCCTGCTGGTGGGGGGGGGGGTACGTGGTGTTGGTGGTTAGTTGGTGTGTGTGTAATGTGGTGTGTGTTGTGGCTTGGGGGGTTATGTCGTTCTCACTTGCCTCTTGATGACCGTGGCTAGAGGTCGGCAGTGAGGATAGCAAGACATTCTGTGTTCAAGGTTAGGCGTGGGATGTGTTCGTTAGTGTCTGTGGGTGTGTGTGTGTGTGTGGGGGGGTACGTGGTGTGTTGGGTGAGTTAGTGGTTGTGTGTTAAATGTGTGTGTGTGTGGCCTTGGGAGCCATGGTCGATTCTCCCTTGGCCTTTGATTGAACCGTATGTCGCGAGTAGGTTCTGGCAAGTGAGTGAAGCAAGCTATTTCTCATTCCTTTTGTTCAATGGTTAGTCGGTGTGAGATATGGCTTGCCGTGTGTGTTTCGGTGTGCTGTGTGTGTGTGTGGTGTGTGTGTGTGTGGTGTGGGTAATTGTGTGTTGGTGGTTTAGTGGTGTTGTGGTTTTTTGTGCTAACTGTGTGGTAGTGTGTGGCCTTGGTGCCAAGTTCGTACCCCTTGGCGCTCTTTTGGATGACCGTTGCTAGAGGTCGCAGTGAGGATAACGCCGACATTCTTTGTTCAAGGTTCAGTGCTGTGGGTGTAAGTTCGTGCTAGTGTGTGTGTGTGTGTGTGTGTGTGTGGTGGGGTGGGGTACGTGTGTTTGGTGAGTTTGTGTGTGGTAAATGTTCTAATGTGTGGTGTGTTTGTGGCCGTGGGAGCCAATGTCGTACTCTCTTGCCTCTTTGATGACCGATTGCTAGAGGGTCGGTCAGTGTAGGATATGAGACATTCCTTTGTTCAACGGGTTAGGTTGCGCTGGGTGTAAGTTAGTGCTGTGTGTGTGTTGGGTGTGATGTGGGGTTACGTGTGTGGTGTGAGTTAGTTGTGTGTGTTGTGTTAATGTGTGTGTGTGGTGGCCTTGGGTTATGTTCGTTCTCTCTGGCTCTGGTTGATGACGCGTCTTAGTAGGTCGGGCAGTGAGGATCAGACATATCTTTGTTCAAGGGTTAGTGGCTGTGGGTGTAGGATAGTGCCTGGTGTGTGTGTGTGGTGCGGGTGTGTGTGTGTGTGTGTGTGTGTGTGTGTTGTGGGTATTTGTGTGTTGGTGAGGTTAATGGGTGTGTGCGTGTGTGCTAATGTGTGTGGTGTGGCCTTGGGAGCCATGTCGTACTCCTTGGCCTCTTTGATGACCTGTTGCTAGAGGTCGGCAGTGTGTGCAGATAGCAGAGCATTCTTTTGGTGTCAAGGGTTAGTTGCTGTGGGTGAATTGTTAGTGCTGTGTGGTGTGGTGTGTGTGCTGTGTGTGTGTGTGTTGTGTGTGGGGTACGTGTGTTGTGTGGGAGTTAGTGTGTGTGTGTGTTAATGTGTGTGTGTGTGGCCTTGGGAGCCGGATGTCCCCTTATTTTCTCCTTGGCCGGTCTTTTGATCGACCGTGCTTAGAGGTCGGCAGTGAGTG
>JAJSRW010000929.1:0-20960 GCA_022414725.1 Microglena sp. YARC | reverse complement strand
TATAGATACAAGATCAGATGATTTGCAATTTGCTATGATATCATATTCCGCCTTTCAAATGGTCAACATCCATTTGAAGTAATGCCATGTCCCTAGGCTATATATATATAATATAGTATACTATATTATATAGTATTTTTAGAGAGGATGAGAGAGAGAGAGAGAGAGAGAGATGTGTGTGTATGTGAGTCGGCGTCACGTTGTATGTGTGCTAGTGCCAAGTGCCGTAATTCAAGTACATGTTACGAGGAAGTCACTCTGTCCCATCATGAAACTACAAGACCAGGTTGGGCCGATGCAAAGAAGTAGTATTCAATGATTGATGGTCTATATATTTACATATTATCTCTCCCCCCCCCCCCCCCCCCATTACACACAAACGATCACAACTTCTCTCTATCACACACACCCCTCCCTCTCTATATATTTTACTATATCCCCCACCCCCCACCCCATACACACATAAACGGATCACAACTTCTCTCTAATCCGACACACCCCCCTTCTATATGATATTTACATATATTCCGCCCCACCCCCCATACACACAAACGATCACAACTTCTCTCTTATCCCCACACACCCTCCTCTCAGTATTATTATTTACATATATCCCCCCCCCCCCCCCCCAGACACACAAACGGATCACAACTTCTTTCTCTATCCCCACACTACCCCTCCTCTCTAAGTATATTTACATATATCGCCCCCGCCGCCCCTCCCCCAACACACACACGATCACAACTCTCTATTCTATCCCACACACCCCTCCTCTCTATATATTACATATATTATCCCCCCCGCCCCCCCGCCCCCCCCCCGCCCCCATCTAGCACATCAACACGGATTCCACAACTTCCTCTATCCCACACAACCCTCCTTCTCTATATATTTAACATATAATTCCCCCCCCCCCCCCCCTCCCCCCCCCCATACACACACACGATCACAACTTCTCTCTATCCCACAAAACCCCTCCTCTCCCCTATATATTCTACATATATTCCCCCCCCCCCCCCCCCCCCCCCGCACCCACATACACACACACGATCACAACTTCTCTCTATCCCACACACCCCTCCTCGCTCTTTATAATTTACATATACCCCCCCCCCCCCCCCCCCCCCCCCCCCCTTCTCTCTCTCTCTATCCAGACTCTAGTAAATATAAACATGCACACCAAATCTCTCCCCACCCCTGTGAACCTATTGCCCTCCTGCCTCCTACCATGTGGGTTGAAATTATTTCGCCAATTTCTCAGGCCTCGCAGCGCGCTGCTTGCAGTCCTCGGAATTAAGGCACTTTCACTGGAATGCACTTTTGGAGGACTCCGCTAGTGGCTGTGTGAAGGGAGGGGTTCTAACACCTGGCCTGGCCGCTTCTGCCTGCAACGCTTTCCATGGTGCGTTTCAGTCTGTCCAAGATTGCGTTCCAGACTCTCCTTGGGGCGTTTGCAGTCTCGCTCTTGGACTTGCACATCTGTTCCAAACTTGCGGCTACAGCCAACTCATGCAGGTTGGTTTGCTGCAGACACACCTCCTGCCCCATGGTGCGTTTCGGTCTCTCCATGGGCCGCTACAATAGCCCCATGATTCGTTTCAGTCTCTCCATGGACAGGCACATCTGTCAATCTGGTGCTGCGGACAACTCCTTGCAGATTTGGTTGCTGCAGACACACCTACCTGCCCCATCGGTGCGCAGTTTTGCTGTTTTGTCCATGATGTTTGTATCCAGACTCTCCTTGGGGCGTATTGCCTAGTCTCGTCTTGGGCTTGCACATCTGTCAAACTAGCGGCTGCAGACAACTTCTTTGGAGGGAGATTGGTCGGCTGCAGACACAACCTCCTGCCCCATGGGGTGTTCCGGTCTTCTCCATGTGGCCCGCCGCTACAATAGACCCATGGGCTGTCCCAGTCGTCTCCATGGCTGTCCCAGTCTCTACCATGGGTCACTTGCAGGCACAGCTCCTACCCCATGGGGCCGCAACATCCTCAGGGTCCACATCGTGCCCCAGGGGTGATTGCAGACGACATCCGCTCCCCACAGTGGGGCGCTTCAATAGGCCCATGGGGGCCTGTTTCCAGTATCTCCCATGCGGCCGCCTTACACCCACAGGGTCCACATCTGCCCAAAAAGGTGGCTGCAGATACATACCGCCCAAGGGAGGTGATGGCAGACGCACCAATATCTCCCGAAGGTCGGATGCAAAAGAAGGACCCGGCCCCCAAGGGACCGCTACACCCGCAGGGTCCACATCAGCCAGAAGCTGGGAATTAGGCTACGTATACCCCAAGTATGGTTGCCGGTAGGACACAGCTCTTTCAGAGGAGACGGAAAGCCCTGGCTGGACAAAGCCACATGCTCTGAGGGTTCCTTACTTGTTGCTTGCATGCACATCCCCTGGACTTGCCGGGCTTACTGTTAGGGCGTACGACTCGAGCCCGAGTGTATGCGTGGTGTGTGTGGCGGAGGACGTGAGTGGAGCAGTGTTTGGTCGTAATCGTCTTCTTGATTTCTTGGGACCCCCTAAATGCAAAATTTGTTTGCGGGAGCGCGGTGTTTTATACATAAGTGCGTACGCCCTGCGCGAGACGTGCGCTGACAAAGAGGAAAATGCATTTGTATGTCAGTGGTAAATGGCTCTGTAGCCTTAGCGACTTGCATGCCATTTGCGGAACTTGGCCGTCTGATGTGGTAGAGTGGGGTTGTGAGGTGGGGTGGGTGATTTGGAGTGTTTTTGTGCATATGTGTGATTGAGAGTGGATGGGGGCAGAGAGGGGGTGGGGGGAGTGATGTGGTAGTGGAAAGGTGTTTGTTTGCAATATGCTGGACTTGCCACTTGCATAGCCCATTTGCGAACTTGCGGCTTTTTGGTATGTGTGGGGTGCGGGTAGGGTGAAGGGTCGGTTCACGTGCATGCAGGCAGTGTAAGGCGGTAGACGCTGTGGCGTGTGGGCCTGTGGTTGGTGGTGGTGCGTAAGAGGTGGGTAAGGGGGGGCCATGACCATGCTCCCGCAGGGGCATTGGACATAAATGCAATTCAGGGGATGAACTGGACAATAAGGTTTCCAGCCGAGAACTTGTACAATTTGTACTTCGCAATAATTTTGGCCTGGAAATCCGGGAGAATTCTCGACAATTTGGCCTGGAACTCTCAAAAAATTCTCGACGAAGTACGAAAACGTTAGTCCAGTAATCATCGCCCTGAATTGCTATAATGCTTTTCATACCCACTGGTGGACTTGTGGCTCATGGCGAGCGTAGAGGGTAAGGGGGGGTATGCACCTAATGGATGGGTGGGTGGGTGGGTGGGTGGGTATGAACCTATGGGGATGCAGTTGCGGGTTCAATTGGGGTGGTGGTTGCAGCTGTGGGTTGGGGTGGGGGATGGGTCCAGCTGTGTGTGTGGGTGTGGGGTGGTGGAGGTTGCCGTGTGGACAGGCTCCTGGTATGTGGTAGAAGCGGAGGGGGTGTGGAGGTGCCGTGGTAAAGCGGAGGGGTGGTTGGAGGTGTTCGAGGGTGGTGGTGTCGTGTGTGGAAAGAGTTTTGTATATATATTGTGGGTGCATATGCGGTTGAGTGGAGGGGAGTGTGATGTGGTGTGATAGGGGTCATGTGTGTATCAGGCTTGGTCTCGGGGGGGGGGCCGTGGGTACGGACAACGGGGTGGCCTGGGGGGGGGCGGGGGTAGGGGGGGGGGGGGGGGGTGACCCAGAAGAGGGGGGCTCCGCCCAAAAAAAATTAGAGCCTACATATCCCTTTGGCCCTTTATTCCCAAGCCCTCACCCTAATCTAATTAACCCCAGGTACGTCCCAACTTTCTTTCTGAGGATCTGGTGGTGCGATAGAGTTTGCTAGTGTAAAGCAGAGGGCCCGAGCGTTTGCGGGAGGGGAGGTCGGGCTGTGGCATGGTCTTTTATGGGTTCCGTGAACGTCATATGTGGTGGTGGTGGTGGGTGGTAAGTATGTGGTGGTAACTGCTACACTTCGTCCTTTTGCCCCAAGCTCACCTAATTGGTACTGGGACAGACTTCGCCCGCGATGCTAGGAGGATGGGTTGGGATGACATTCGAGATGAAGCGGGTGGGGCACGGCTCTTGTTGTTGCCCTCAGACAAGGTGCCAAGGATACTGGCAGACCCATGATGTGCTCCCATGGATCTGACCATGGGAGGAGGGAGCTTGTCGAGGTGTCGGATGCCGGCAATGTTGGTTTGGCTTGTTTGGGCGAAGCTGCATGGAGGAAGACAGTGGGTTAGGCTTTTGGAAGGGGGTAGGGATGCTATTGTGTGGCTGGTCTGGGCTGTAGAGGAAGACAGTGGGTTTTGGCTTGTAACACTTTGGGCGAAGCAACGCATGCAGAGGCACAGACAGTGGGTTTGGCTTGTTTGGGCGACAAGCAGCATGAGCCAGGAAGACAGTGGGTTTGGCTTGTTTGGGCGAAGGGGGATGGAGGAAGATAGTGGGTTTGGATTTTGGAAGGAGGTAGGGATACTATTGTGTGGCTGATCTGGGCTTTAAATGGTGTGGAGTGGTAAATGGTGTGGTGGTTATGTGATTAGATGAAGAGAGTCGAGGCCAAGCCATGTGGTGTAGTGTGGTGTGTGGAGTGTTGCCTGGTCTGTCATGTCATGTCTAGGGATCGGCAATATGATATCATATGATATCATGTCATCATATGATATCATATGATGCCGGCGGTCTGACTAGGTAACTTTGGCCTGGGGCATTATATCATATGATATTAAATCATATGATTTTTGTATGATATCATATGATATCATACACGTCTTTGGTTCACATCATATGATTTGCCATTCCCTAGTCATGTCACATCAATGTATGGTACATGCTATGCAGTGCATTGTTAATGCTGTGTAAATGCTTTGTTAATGCTATGTGTTGAATTTGTCGACAGCCTTTCACATGGGAGTATCGCTAGAAGTGCATACATGAAGAGCTGGGTTGGGCTAGGTTGGGCGAGACATGGGCTGGATTGGGAATGGCTTTGGGCTGTGCCCAGGCAAATTGGTGTAGCATCTCCCCGGGCCACCCCCTCAACAGCACCATAACACAATCCCAAGACTCACACATTGCTTGGATTCAAATCCCCAACCCACCAACCCACCTCACCCCTGCCAGGCAAATACCTAGAGAGCCTATCAACCCTTGCCTGCACCCCCCCACCCCTTCGTTCACCCTCCGCCTCACAATCACAGGACTCACACATTGCTAGGATTCAAATCCCCACCCCACCCACCCACCTCACTCCTGCCAGGCAAATATCTAGAGAGCCTATCACCCCTTGCCTGCACCCCCACACCCCTTTGTTCACCCTCCGCCACACAATCAAAGAACTCATACATTGCTAGGATTCAAATCCAACCCCACCCACCCACCTCACTCCTGCCAGGCAAATATCTAGAGAGCCTATCACCCCTTGCCTGCACCCCCAAACGCCTTCGTTCACCCTCCGCCACACAATCAAAGGACTCACACATTGCTAGGATTCAAATCCCCACCCCACCCATCCACCTCACTCCTGCCAGGCAATATCTAGAGAGCCTATCACCCTTGCCTGCACCCCCCACACCCTTCGTTCACCTCCGCCTCACTATCACAGGACTCACACATTGCTAGGATTCAAATCCCCACCCCACCCATCCACCTCACTCCTGCCAGGCAAATATCTAGAGAGCCTATCACCCCTTGCCTGCACCCCCACACCCCTTCGTTCACCCTCCGCCACACAATCAAAGGACTCATACATTGTTAGGATTCAAATCCCCACCCCACCCACCCACCTAACTCCGCCAGGCAAATATCTAGAGAGCCTATCACCCCCACACCCCTTCGTTCACCCTCCGCCTCACAATCACAGGACTCACACATTGCTAGGATTCAGATCCCAAGGCTTGTGCGGTAGGTAAGTGGGGCTGTCAGCATTTAGCATACTGGTTTCGGTGCCTGGCAGGTAGGTAGGTTCCACACCGGACGACTCAATGAGAACCTAGTGGGCAAGGAAGATGAAGGGTGGGGGGGGAGTGAGTGGTGGCAGGTGATGTGTGTGTGTGTATGTGTGTCAATGAGAACCTAGTGGGCAAGGAAGATGAAGGGTGGGGGGGAGTGAGTGGTGGCAGGTGATGGGTGTGTGTGTATGTGTGTCTCAATGAGAACCTAGTCGGGTGGGAGGTGCTGTTGGGTGAGGGGTGGCAAGTGAAAGGTGTGTGTGGGGGGGGAGAAGGGGTGGCAAGTGGCAGGTGGGAGGGGTTGTTGGGTGAGAGGGGGGTGGCAAGTGAAAGGGTGTGTGTGTGGGGAGAAGGGGTGGCAAGTGACAGGTGGAGGGGTTGTTGGGTGAGAGGGTGGCAAGTGAAAGGTGTGTGTGGGGGGTGAGAAGGGTTGGCAAGTGACAGGTGGGAGGGGTTGTTGGGTGAGAGGGTTGGCAAGTGAAAAGGTGTGTGTGGGGGGAGAAGGTTTGGCAAGTGAAATGTGGAGGGGTTGTTGAGTGAGAGGGGTGGCAAGGAAAGGTGTGTGGGGGGGAGAAGGGGTGGCAAGTGACAGGTGGGAGGGGTTGTTTGGCGTCTGAGAGGGTTGGCAAGTGAAAGGTGTGTGTGTGGGTGAGAAGGGTTGGCAAGTGAAAGGTGGGAGGGGTTGTTGAGTGAGAGGGGTGGCAAGTGAAAGGTGTGTGTGGGGGGGAGAAGGGGTGGCAATTGTTAGGTGGGAGGGGTTGTTGGGTGAGAGGGGTGACAACTAAATGGTAGGAGGCCAGCTTTGGTGATTGGGGTGCCAGAAGAAGAGTGGTAGGTGGTGTGAGTGGCATACTAATGGTGAGCATTAATTTTGCTTGTGGGGTCAGCGTGAGGTTGGTAGCAAGACCTCGTGTGATTGCATAGTGTATCCAGGAGCGTGGTGTAATAGTGCTCTTACAACCTATGTTTACTTTGCCTGCAGACGGTGAGTGGAGGGGGGAAGCTACAGCCCACAAAGCTACTACCCACAAGCCAGATCTCCTATACCCTTAACCCTTAAACCCGAGGAGACCTGGCTTGTGGGTAGTAGCTTTGTGGGTAGAAGCTTCCCCTCACCACGTTGAGTAGCCTGAAGGTTGAGAGACCATGTAATCAAACCTAACCACGCCAAACCAAGCCAAGCATATCTTGAGTACCCTGAAGGCTGATAGACCATGTAATCAAACCAAGCCAAACTACGCCAAACCAAGCCAAGCATATCTTGAGTACCCTGAAGGCTGATAGACCATGTAATCAAACCAAGCCAAACTACGCCAAACCAAGCCAAGCATATCTTGAGTACCCTGAAGGCTGATAGACCATGTAATCAAACCAAGCCAAACTACGCCAAACCAAGCCAAGCATATCTTGAGTACCCTGAAGGCTGATAGACCATGTAATCAAACCAAGCCAAACTACGCCAAACCAAGCCAAGCAGAGTATGAGTACCATGAAGGTTGTTAGACCATGTAATCAAACCAAACCGCCATTCTTGACGATTAACTAGATTGTGGTTTAGTAGTGTACTAACTATGTTTACTCTGCCTGAAGACGGTGAGTAGCATAAAGTCTGATTGACCATGTACACGGTTTCTTTTGGGGGCTACGCGTAGCAGCTTCTAGGCAGCTACATCGAATTTGACAAACCAAATATGGTTTAAACAACACATAATTAATCGGTCCACCGCCCTCAAACCTGCCCCATTTACATACACACAAAACTAGTCTGGAGCTGCCAAAGCAGACACCAAACCTGCCCCATTTACACACACACAAAACTAGTCTGGAGCTGCCAAAGCAGACACCAAACCTGCCCCATGTACATAAAAAACATACCTGTCCTGGAGCTGCCAAAGCAGACACCAAACCTGCCCCATTTCCACAAAATGTACACCAATCCTGCCCCATTTACACAAAATGTACACCAAATCTGCCCCATGTACATAAAAACACACCTGGCCTGGAGCTGCCAAAGCAGACACCCTAGCAGCTGTGTTCGCCAAATCCCCGAAGTAGTCGGCACATCCTGTGAGTTAGGGATTGGGGTTGAGGGGGTGATATGTGTGTGTGTAAGAGGGTTGGGGGTGGTGGTGTTTCTGTTTGTGTGTGGAGAGGGGTGGGGGGGAGGGGGGGGGGGGCTGGGAGTGTGTGTGTGTCAGGAGTTGGTAGTGTTGGTGGTGTTTGGTGTTGGTGGGGGGAGTGTTGGGTTGTTAGATGCGGGGGGAGGGTGTTTTGGCACCATAGCAGCTGTATTTCGCCGGATCCCCAAAGTAGTTCAGCGCGCATCATGTACAGAGATATTTGTAGGCGTTCAGGGTTTGGAGGGTTAGGGTTTGAGAGTAGTCGGGCGCATCCAGTACAGAGATGGTTTTAGGGTTCAGGGTTTTGGGGGTTAGGGCTTGAAGTAGTCGGCGCATCCTTTACTGAGATGGAACAACAGAAAAACAACAGAACAGAAGATAATTTCAGATTAGAACAGCAAATAATTTCAGATCAGAGCAACATACAATTTCAGATTAGTACAGCAAATAATTTCAAATCAGAGCAACATATAATTTCAGATTAGAACCGCAAATAATTTCAAATCGAAACAACATACAAATTCAGATTAGTACAGCAAATAATTTCAAATCAGAGCAACATATAATTTCAAATCAGAACAACATATCATTTCAGGACAGAACAACAGATCAATAACAGAATAACAATAGAAAATTTCAGATTAGAACAGGCAATAATAATGGCAATTCTCTCAGCATTCTTGGAAGTTCGGTCCAAATCTGAGGTACGACCTACGACCTACTTCGAAAAATGGAAATTCACAGATGATCTGCTGAATTCTAATATCCCCCCCCCCCCCCCCCCCCCCCTCCCCCTCCCCCCATTGAGCTAATTCATTCCACTTCATGTCAGATGATTTACCCCTGTTTGTGGGCTTCTTGCCGCTGATCACCTAATTCCCCCCCACCACACACACACTCTCACACACCTAACCCACACCCCACTACCTTCCCGAGCTAATTAATAAGACTTTTGTGTCAGATGACGCACCCGTGTTTGTGGGCTTCTTGCTGCCTGCGATTACTCCCCCCCACACCCCCACACCCACAACCCTCACACACACCCCACCAACCCCCCCAGCTAATTAATTCGACTTCATGACAGATGACTCACCCGTGTAACCATACCTAATGCGCACTGCCCCCCACCCCCCCCCACCACACACCCACACACACCACTAATAACGCTTCACCGTGTTTGTGTGGCTTCTTGCTGCCGATTTTGCCGTACGCCATACCCATGCACGTACCCCCACCACCCACCACACAACACACACCCACTAATGACCCACCCGTGTTTGTGGGCTTCTTGCTGCCAATTTTACCATACGCTCATGCGCGTTTATCCCCCCCCCCCCCCCCCCACACACACACACACTCCACTAATGACCCACCCGTGTTTGTGGGCTTCTTGCTGCCGATTGCCATACGCCATACCCATAAGCGCACTGCCAGCCTGCCCAGATGAGTTTCCCATCTTCGTCCCGACACTGCGTAAAGATGCAATAACACAAGTTCAGTGTTTTGTATTACTACATAAAAATATTGTTCATAATATACATAAAAATAAAAGAATATTCATAATATACATTAAAATAAAATAATATTCATATTATACATAAAAATAAATAGGAATTGAAATATGATAAAACGGAACGTATTGCCATGAATGCCTGAACCCCACAAGGTCGGTCAGTCGGACGGACAATTTCGCAACATTTTAATAGGATAGATGATGCCGTCAGTCTGACTAGGCTAAAGTTACAATTTATATTCAATATCAATGATGCAGTTTGCATAAGATCATACTCGCCGATGGTCTACATCACTTTATGATTTTCCGCCGTCCCTAAATTATAAAGGGGGGCTGCAGGAGTACATCTCTTCAAAACGTTGCATTTCACGTCTCAAATGCTGACAAGGCTAAAGTTACCATATATACACACTATAATATGATGCAGTTTGTATGATATCATACTCGCCGTTGGCCTGCATCATGTGACATCATGTGCCGGTCCCTAATTATAAAGGGGGGCTGCAGGTGCACGTTTCTCCACAACGTTGCGTTTCACGTCTCAAATGCCGACAGTCTGACTAGGCTACAGTTAGCATTTTATATACAATTATAATATGAATGCAGTTTGTATGATATCACACTCGCCGTTGGTCTACATCATGTGATATGCCGGTCCCTAATTGTAGAGGGGGACTGCAGGTGCACGTTTCTTCAAAATGTTATGTTTCATGTCAATGCAGATTTGTGAGTATACCGTATGCGCCTTAAGTATTGGCAAACTGTTTGGCAAACGACCCTTTTCCAAACCGGATTAGGGATCAAGCTTGAGATCACTCCAGGTAGTTGGCCTTTGCCAAGTTACGGTTACCATGGTACGCCGTCTACTAAGCCATAGCAAGTTAAATGTTCCAGATTTGAATTGCTACATGGTTTTAGATTCAGCAAGCTTGGGCAGACTACGGTACTATGTAAACCTGTACTTGACCTTGAACTTGGTGACATGGCTCCAGCCAGCAATTTGGCTGGCTGGAGCCATATACCGGTCTGACTACTAAGCCCTAGCATGGTTAAAATGCTCCTGCTTTGAATTGTACATTGGTTTGACAGCAAGCTTGGGCAGACATATTACTTGGTGAAACAGGTAACAAGGAAATGTAACAATAACAATAACACCCTTTGCCAACTGGATTTCAAGTCTGAGCTTGAGACAGTCAAATCCCTAGACCCCTTCGCCAAGTTGGTTTTGCCATGCTTTTCTGAGACCCACTTTTAGAGGGGAAATGACATTTGCCAATACTTAATCTTGCCAGTACTTAAGGCGCATATGGTAGTGTAGAATGGTAATTTTTTCTCATGGCGATGGATCATGGCACGATTGGGACGCGATAGATTACGGCGCGATTATGGCGTCAGCTTATGGCAAGAGATTATGACATGAGTTTGTCTGATGAATCATGGATTAGGTCCCCCTGAACAACCCTGATTGCAATAAGTTATATTGTTGGATGTGGGGTAGATTATGGCACATGAGTTTAGCTTTCATGTCTTAAATGCAGATTTGTGAGTATTGTCTAGAAAGGTAGATTTGGCTCATGTAACAAAGATCATGGCGATATATTATGGGGATACCCTGATTGCAATATGGCACGTTATATTGTTGAATGCCTGCTTGATGGTTGGCCCAAGTGCAAGCATCAGTTTGGCCCCATGAACCTCACGCCTCGTAGTAAGGTGT
Organism: Microglena sp. YARC; assembly: GCA_022414725.1. Lineage (NCBI taxonomy): Eukaryota > Viridiplantae > Chlorophyta > Chlorophyceae > Chlamydomonadales > Chlamydomonadaceae > Microglena > Microglena sp. YARC. The sequence continues at coordinate 9,642 of JAJSRW010000929.1, read as the reverse complement.
GCTAGTTGTGTATTAATTTATATGAATGTATATTAATTTATTGGTAATAAGGCGTGCTTATATATCATATATTGAACGCATACCGTCTGCATCCAGCCATGCCTTGCAATACATGCGTACTTTGGGTTTATTTATATTTATGTATATTTATTTATTTGTAATAAGGCGTACTATACGTTTATGCATTTAAATGCCTGAACGGTTTACATTCATCCATGCCTCGTAATAAGGCGTACTGTAGGTTTATTTATATGTATGTGTATTTATTTATTCATAATAAGGCGTACTATATGTATATTTATTTATATTTATGTATTCATAATAAGGCGTACTATTAATTGCTTCAAATGCCTTACCGGTTTACATTCAGCCATTTTGAGCAAATCTGATGGCCAGGATTCGTTCACCAGCTTTGCCTGCACATGCGTGCACCACAACACGGCTTGGTGCAGGTGGCGGAAGACAAGCATCACTTCGCCAGGCCTTGACTCCTTGCATTCATAGCCGTCATACAGGGGCAGGAGCTCCCTTGCAATGCCCACGTACCTGAAGGGGTTTTTATGCTTTAGTACGTTTTCTTTTTTGTTTTGATCATGCCAAGTTTAGTATGTCATTCAGTACGATATCTTTTTTGTTTTGCTTATACTTTTGTTTTGACTCCTTGCAGCACCAGCTTTGCCTGCACATGCGTGCACCACAACACGGCTTGGTGCAGGTGGCGAAAGACAAGCATCACCTCGCCAGGCCTTGCCTCCTTGCATTCATAGCCCTCATTCAGGGGCAGCAGCTCTCTCGCAATGCCCACGTACTTGCAGGGTTGTTTATGCTTTAGTATGTTTTTGTTTTTCATGGTTCATTTGATACGTTCTCTTTTTTGTTTTGTTGATGCCTAAGTACGTTCTCTTTTTAGTTTTGTGTACGCTTTTGTTTTGCCTCCTTGCATTCATAGCCCTCATAACACGGCAAAGCATAGCATGGTACAGTATAACATGGAACAGCATATCGGGGGGCGGGGGGCAGCACGTTGCACTGGGGTCACACTGAGTCGCTCAATTCGCGACGCGTTGTACACAACAAAGCAAATGCACAAAATAAAATCGGTGATTGTTCTCACAGTACTATGGCCATATGGTAGGCCGTCATGACTGTACATGTGGTCCTCCTCACACACTCACCCACACCCTGACCCCCACACCCCACCACCACACACACACACAAACCCACCTCTCAACCCTCACCCCCCCACATTGCACTCACAGTACTATGGCCATGTGGTAGGCCGTCATGACTCTATACATGTCGTCCTCCTCGAAAAGGCCTTCCTCTGCCATTAACACGTCTGCGGGCTTATGGACCTTCATAAATACGACGGCCAATGGCTCGGACACATCAGGAGCGTCATGGTAGCCAGGTTCAACCTGCAGCGACAGAATGGGGATGGGAATGTGGGTGGGTGGGGGTGGGGGGGGGGTCATAAATACGATGGCCATTGGCTTGGACACCATCAGGAGCGCATGGTAGCCAGGTTCAACCTGCAGCGACAGAATGGGGATGGAATGGTGGGTGGGTGGGGGGGTGGGGGGTCAGGGTTGGGGGGGGGGGGGGTCATAAATACGATGGCCATTGGCTTGGACACATCAGGAGCGTCATGGTAGCCAGGTTCAACCTGCAGCGACAGAATGGGGATGGAATGGTGGTGGGTGGGTGGGTGGGTGGGGGGGGGGTCAGGGTTGGGTTGGTTGGGTTGGGTTGGGGGGGGGTCATAATACGATGGCCATTGGCTTGGACACATCAGGAGCGTCATGGTAGCCAGTTTAAAACCTGCAGCAACAGAATGGGATGGAATGGTGTGTGTGTGGAGGGGGGGGTCAGGGTTGGGGGGGGTCATAAATACGATGGCCATTGGCTTGGACACGTCAGGAGCGTCATGTTAGCCAGGTTCGACCTGCGTAGGAATGAAAAAGAAAGATGATATACCTATTTACCACCACGCAGCACATAGGGTTGCTTCAATTCCGAGGCAGGACTGGACCAACCGCCCCAACGAACTCAAACATATCACCCGCTCTATCTCGTTGATTTTCTCGCTGATCGAAGAGTTAGCACCTGTATCATGCTAAGAGTGGTGCAGTGTTTACGTGCTAATTATTTGGGTGTTTTTGGGGGAGGTCGTTTTGTCTCTGAACCGCACTAAACAGAATGGCAAGGCGTCATGTCTGCGGGCTTTTGCACGTTCCGTAAACACGAACAACCATTGGCTTGACACATCAAGAGCGTCATGATAACCAGGTTCAACCTGTAATGACAGTATGGTGACAGAATGGCGAGGTGTCATTGGGGGAAACCAGTGCTTGCATGCTGGCTGGAGGCTAGAGCCATGTAACTGAGTGCGATGTGTGGGGGGTCAGGGTCAGGGTGTGCGGGTGGAGAGGTCAGGGTGTGTGGGGTTCATAAATACGACGGCCATTGGCTTGGACACATCAGGAGCGTCATGATAGTTGGTTCGGGCTGCGAAGAAAAGAAAAGGTTCAAGCTTCAAAAGAAAGAAAGGGAAAGGAAAGAACAGAAAGACAGTTTCAACATGCAAAGGAAAAGAAAGGATGAATGAAAATGAATGAATGAAGATGGTAGACCTCTTTGTCGCCATGCAGCGACGGAATGGCAAGGCGTCGTTGGTAAAAAAACAGCCTGTTTGCTTGCACTGGGACCAACCACCATCAGCGTACCATCTTCCGTGTGACAAGTGGTTTTCCACACACACACACAGACATACACATACACCACACACACAGACATACACCACGCACCACACGTACATACACCACACACACACACTTGCACTGCCATCAGCGTACCATTTTCCTTGTGACAAGTGGTTTTCTATAAATGCGCCTCGAGAGTAGGTTGGGCATAACCTCCATTAGACGCATCGGCTCGCAGTTCTCCGATAGTATTGAAGAGCCAAGCTGATGGCAGTAGCAGCACCTGTGAAGGGGGGCAAGGCACAGTAGGAACAATTTAAGGCAAGTGGGTGGGTGGTGGTCGTGGGTGGTTTTAGTGAGTTTGTGCGAGTTTGTGTGTGTGGGGGGGGGGGGGGACCCATGGGCATTTGTTTTCAGATAGGATGCGAGAGCCTATGCGTGATGGCAGTCGCAGCACCTGTGAAAGGGGGCGAGGGACAGTAGGAACAAGTTAATTTAAGGCAAGGGGGGCAGAGATGTATTAGTACGTTAGTAGTATAACAGGGGTATGAGTATGAGTAGCAAGGATGTGAGAGCCTAAGCCTATGGCAGTAGCAGCACCTGTGAAGGGGGACAAGGGACAGTAGGAAGGACATAAGGCAAGAGGGGCTGAGATGTATTAGTACGTTAGTATAACGGGGGTATTAGTATGAGTAGTAAGGATGTGAGAGCCTAAGCCTATGGCAGTAGCAAGCAGCACCTGTGAAGGGGGGCAAGGGGCAGTAGGAACATTTTTAGGCAAGGGGGGCAGAGATGTATACGCCCAAGTGTGTATAAGTATAAGTACCAGTAAATGTATAGGTTTACGTATCAGTCTATGTGTGTATAAGTATAAGTATCAGTAAATGTATAGGTTTACGTATAAGTCTATGTGTGTATGAGTATCAGTAAATGTATAGGTTTAGGTATAAGATTAAGTTTGTATGATTATAAGTAAACGTATAGGTTAACGTATAAGTCTATGTGTGTATAAGTATAAGTAAATGTATAGGTTAAAGTATAAGTCTATGTGTGTATGAGTATAAGTAAATGTATAGGTTTACGTATAAGTCTATGTGTGTGTTAAGTATAATTCACCTAGATAGCTCTTTGCCATGGACATCACCGCATCCCACGCTGCTTAGCTTAGCGCCACCAAAATTAAACGGAGTACATTGAGATGGGGGTGGGGCATGGGACTGGGGAAGGGGTTGGGGGCGTGGACTGGGGGAAGGGGGGGGGAGCTCACACTAGGGTGCTTTCTGTCATCGACATCACTGCAATTGGGCATCCCACGCTGCTTGACTTAGCACCACCTGGCCGCCACAGTGTCAATTCAAGACAGATGGTGGCTAGCACTACACCCTCGCCAAGGTACTCCACTACCTTCTCAGCCACTTCGTGAACATTGGGTGCTGTTTGGGCACTAGAACGTCATACACCTCAGATTGGATGGATGCCATGCCACACGAGGGCTCCCTGGTTGTGGTGTAGGTGGTGGTGGGTGGTGGCTATGGTGGTAGGTGGTGGCTCGATGGTGTAGGTGGTGGTGGTTGTGTTTGTTGTGCTATAGCAACACTACACCCTCGCCGAGGTACTCGTTCCCACTACTTTCTCAGCTACTTCGTGTACGGGGTTGTGCACTAGAAACGTCATAAATACACCTTACTCTGATTGGTAGATGGCCATGGCAAACGAGGTCCTTTTGGGTGGTGGTGTTGGGTGGTGTCGTGTTGGGTGGTATTGGTACGGGTCTGGTGGTGTTAGGTGGTATTGGTGGTGGTAGGTCGGATGGCCCATGGCCACACGGTCCTGGTGTTGGTGTTGGTGTTGGGTCGTCGCTTCATCCGGGATCAGAAACCACATACGCCCTACAAACAGATTAAACTCACAATCTAATACACAGCATGTAGGCGCACAATTCGTGCATGAACAGACAGTGCTACACGTCCAAATTGTCGACTGGCACGCATCGCCGACCCCCCACCCATTGAGCACAGAATCATCATTGGTACTCCCATACTGCCTCTTCAAAGCCGAGTAGCCTACACACGACATCGATAGTAAACGCCGATCCCCCCCCTCGCGCACACGACACGTAGCACACAGACACACGAGTACACGTATCCCCTGCCCCCCCCCAAGCACATCACTACACACCCCACCCTCAACATACAAACATATCACCCGCACCACCCTCGTACCTGGAATATGAGCCGCCCATGACAGCACTGGTTACCCGCGCCCGCGACGGAGCTGGCGACGGTTGGTTAAGTAATGCTGGGCATGCTCTGGTTAGTAATCAGGGGTAAGTACAAATCAGACCCCAATCTGTGCGGCATGGCAGAAGCGAAGCGCATTGCGAGCATCCTTGAAGGCAAGACAGAAGCGATCCCATAAAACTGGGCGTTGCGGTCGATACTGAACATTGTAGCCGCTTGAACTGTTTGTGCCTGTTGCATCATATGTGGGGGGTATGAGTGGTGGTGTGTGGTGTGTGTGTGTGGGTGGTTATGGTGTGGAGGTATGGAGTGTAGGGGCTGGTGGCTTGGCTTTAGCCATGATGTGGGTTGGTATGAGTGGGCTGGGCCACTGGGCGCTGCGGTCGATGCTGACATGTAGCCGCTTGAACTGTTAGTTGGCCTGTTTGCGTCATAAGTGGGTGGTGTGGGTGAGAAGGGGGGTTTTTTGGTGGCTTGGCTTAGCCAATGTGCGGCGGCTCGATGCTGAACATCGTAGCCGTTGAACGTTGCGCCTGTTGCACAATTATTAAGTGTGGGTGGTATGAGTGGAGTGGGCAGTTGGGTGGGCGGTGGGCTGGTTTTGGGTGTGGTGGTAGTGGGTTTGGAATGTGAGAGGCTGGTGGATTTGGCTTAGCCATATCTGGGTGGTATGAGTGGGTTGGGCAGTGGGTGGTTTGGTGGTGGGTGGTAAGTGGAGTGAGAGGCTGGGTGAGGCTGGCTTAGCCATAATGGTGGGTGTTATTGAGTGGCGTGGGGAGCCAGGTGGAGTGGGGTAGAATAGGGGTGTGTGAGCGGTGGGTAGTATAAAGTGAGTGGTATGAGTGTGGAGGGTAGTGGTGTATGGTGGTGTGTAATGGAGTGAGAGGCTGGTGGCTTGGCTTGCCATACGTGCGGTGGTGTGAGTGGGAGGGCAGTGGGTGGTATAAGGTGGGTAGTAATGGTGAGTCGTATGAGTGGGTGGGTAGTGGTGGTATGTGTGGTTGGTTATGGGAAAGTGAGAAGGCCTGGTGGCTTGGCCTAGCCATAGTGGGTGGTATGAGTGGGAGGGCAGTGGAGAGCAGTGGGTGGGCAGTGGTGTATGGTGTGGTGGTATGGAGTGAGCACGCGTCGCGGTGCTTGGCCTAGCCGTATGTGGGTAGTATGAGTGGGAGGGAAGTGGGAGGGCCAGGGGTGGGCAGTGGGGGTGGTATGGTGGTATGGAGTGAGAGGCTGGTGGCTTGGCCTAGCCATATGTGGGTAGTATGAGTGGGTGTCATCCTAACTGTTAAGGCTTCCAGCACAACACAAGGACCACCACTACCACCAACAGCACCACATCACCACCACCATCTGCTGCCAATGGCCAAAAACATATTCTACAACACACACACACTGTACACACAAGCACACACCTCCCACCACAATGCACACACTCACACTGAAAAGCACCTTGCATGCATATCAATGCCTCTTCCAAGCTCTCCATCATGCAAAAGGGGCTCCCGCTTGGAGTAGGGGTCTTGGTCAGACGAGGTGCAGGGGGGCTGCAAACGGCAAATTATTCTGCTACACACACACAAACACACACACTACACACACCTGCTGCATCAATGCCTCTTCCAAGCTCTCCATCATGCGAAGGGGAATCCCACTGGAGTAGGGGTCGTTGGTCAGACGACGGTGCAGGGGGCTGCGTGCACGTTGCTTGTTCACGTGTGCTCGGGACGGGAAGGAGGTCAGCCGAACCGCGACAAAGGAAAGGGGCCTGGAGGTAGGGATTGTCCCGGATGCAATGTAAGCCCAGGCTGGAAGATGTCCATCGTCGAAGGGCGAACCCATTTTCGGGGGGCATCACGTGCAGGCGCCAAAGCAGAAGGGCATTTCGCAGTTGTGTCATTATCTGGCCATAGTTTTGTAAGGTTCCTGGGGTGGTCGAACTCCCGGCCCAGCGGATTTTGCCCACGATCTGCGGGGATGGGTACAGCCAGGTGGGCTGCAAAGCAGGTGTATGGCAGATTTGGGGTGGTTGGTTGGGGTGTTTTTTAGTAGGTGTTTTTTGCGGGGGGGGAAAGGGTGTGGGGGTGGGTGGGGTGGGGTGGGGTGGGGGTGGGGTGGGTGGGAGGGGCACAATCTCAGGGATATGGTACAGCCAAGGTAGGCTGCAAGAAGGTGTGGCAGATTTTGAGTGGTTGGTTGGAGTGTTTTTTGTTGGCTAACTTTGGGGGTTGTTTTTAAACTGGGGGTTTTAACCTTAGACCTGCATTAACTATAAAAACACTAAACCTACTTGCCAGAAGTTGGGTGGCTACAAATACAAAACCTAGACATTAAGACCCTAAACCCTAAACCAACCCTTGCCAGGAGTGGTGACTACAATAAAAACCTCAACATATAAAAGGCCTAACCTTATAACCTATGAACCCACCTTGCCAAGGAGTCGTGGCAGGTCCGAACAGACCAAGGGACGTAGACAACAGGGAATTCCCACTGAGGAGGCACATAAAAACCCTAAACCCCACCTTGCCAGGATTTTCGTGGCCAGCTCAAACAGACCAAAGGACGTAGCCAACAGGGAATCCCGCTGAGGAAACATATAAAAACCCTAAACTTACCTTGCCAGGAGTCGTGGCCTAGCTCAAACAGACGAGAACGTGGACAACAGGGAATCCAGCAGAAGCCCATTTTGGGGGGATTCAACGCAAGCTCCATCCACCATGCAAATGTCAGCAGCACTTGACCTCCGCGTGCAGCCTCGCTAACCTGTGGGGCGTTTTATGTTTTAATAGATGGGTGTGGGTTTTGGGGGGTCGTCAGCTGAGTGGTTTTTTGGGGTGTTTCGGTTGGAATGTTTTGATGGGGTGGCTTTTGCAAATGCGGGTGTTTCCAATGTCCGCAGCACTTTGACCTCCATGTGGCGCTCGCTCACCTGTGGGGTTTTATATAAAAGGGTGGGGATTTGGGGTGTTCGGCTAAAGGTGGTTTTTGTGGGTATTTGGTTGGAATGTTTGTATGGGGTGGTTTTTGCGAGGTTGCGAGGTTATTTTCAATATCAGCACACTTTACCTCCGTGTGCCAGCCTCGCTAACCTTGTGGGGGCGTTTTTTGTATGCTTAATTGATTGTATACATATTATATTATATCTTGAAGCCAGGCGTTCAAACACATTTATGCTTATTATTGTATGTATATTAATAATACTTGAAGCAGCGGCCGGTCAACAACATTTGTCATTTTATTATTTTATATATATTGTATTATATCTTAAGCCAGGCCGGTCAAACAAAACAGTTTTATGTTTTATTATTGGTATATATATTATACATTATTCTTGAAGCCAGCCGGTCAACAACAGTTTAATGTTTATTATTTTATGTATATTATATTATATCGCAAGGCAGGCCGGTCAATACAACATGTTATGCTTATTTATTGTATATATATTAATTAAATTATTGAACAAACATATACATTTATATTAACATAACAGCTCCAACTTCTAACTTGCGTAGCCTTGAAGCCGAGGCCACCAGTCTCCGTCCATATCCATAGTCGCATGCAGAAAGACACATGGAACAGGCCCCCATAACCCTCCCCCCAGGGTGATGATAACCCCCGCCCCCTCCCCGCTATTGGTGGTTGGCCCCAGTGAAATAAAAACATGGGCTGGCCCCCTCAACCCACACCTCGTAACAAGGCGTACTATTAATTTGTTATTTTAATTATATTATACAGTTTATAGCTTGAAGCCAGGCCGGTCAAACAACATTTGTGTTATTATTTTATATATATTATATTGTATCTTGAAGCCAGGCGCGGTCAAACAACATTTTTGTTTATTATTTTATATATGTTATATTGATAGTCTTGAAAGCCGGTCAAACAACATTTATGCTGTATATTTTACATGTGTCAATAACATAACAGCTAACTTACTTCTTGCACTATTTTGAAGCCAGGCCCATCAAAGATCCAACCTCGAGTCAGGTTGTGTTGTCGGTAACAACCTGCCTTGCGCGCAGAGAGCACCCTGCGGCACTCGGAGGATCCCTGTGCAGCAATCATAGGGAAAGGTGGGGGGTGGATTAGGAGGTGGAAGATGGAAGGAGGTGGGACAGGAGGAAGGAAAGGCGGGAGGTGGAAAGGTGGAAGGTGGAAGGAGGAGGAAGGTGGGACGTGGAAGAAGGAAGGTGGAACGAGTGAAACGACCACACTGCGCAGCTGGCAAGTACAGATGCAAGTAAGATTGTCAGCTGGCAAGTACAGCAGTCATATGGAAGGTGGGTGGTGGAAGGAGGTGGAAGGTCGGCTGATGCGGAGTGGAAATAATGGGAAAGCGTGCGGGGGGGGGGGGGGGAAAAAAAAAGGGGGGCTTGAACGAGTGAAACGACCACACTGCGCAGCTGGCAAGTATAGCTGGCAAGTACAGATTTCAGCTGGCAAGTACAGGGGTGGAAAGGACAGCTGGAAGGCAGGGCTGGCAAGTACAGATTTCAGATGGCAAGTACAGGGGTGGAAAGTACAGCTGGAAGGCAGGGCTGGCAAGTACAGATTTCAGATGGCAAGTACAGGGGTGGAAAGTAAAGCTGGAAGCGCCAGGGGCTGGCAAGTACAGATTTTCCAGCGGCAAGATACAGCGGGTTGGGAGTAGAGCTGGAAAGGCAGGGCTGTAAGTACAGCTGGCAAGTACAGATTCCAGCTGG
>JAJSRW010001157.1:0-43440 GCA_022414725.1 Microglena sp. YARC | reverse complement strand
ACTGGCAACATGTTGGGATGCGACATACAATTCTGAATAGAGATCTGGTACATCAATGTACGCAATTGACTCAATCAAAGTAGCGTGAAGGTGCAACAGATCTTGCACGTCTAGTGCACATGTTGGGAAACTCATTATGCTAAGGCACTTATAGATAAGGAAGTAATCTACATGCATCTAAGATTCATTCATACTAACATTCCCCATGTCCTATCAGGTCCCATGAGAAAACTCATAGGGCACCAGATCACAGATGCCTCTTTTCCAAAGACTAAACTAGTGCACAGTATGGCTGAGGGTAGCCGTGCATGGGCCCATACCCGTAACAATCTTCGTACTGAGGAGACTGCGAGACACTACTGAAGATGACGCTACTGAGTAAAGCAGGATAACGTATATCATATATTTGCAACTAGCATTGCCGCTAGCATATGAATACGGACATGTTATACTCGCGCCGGCGGCAGTACAGTCGTATCCTGTCCCGGCGGTGCACGTCCTCACAAGGACACGGCACAGTGCAGAGCACAGTTCAGTGTCTGACTAATACTGGTACTCTGAGCAACTCAGTAACCGTATTATAATCCGGTATATAAACAAATGTGGTAACCGCCATAACCGTTGTTAGTCAGTTAAAACAACTGCGGCATCGGGAGGGTCCTCCTTGACAACACGCCCCCCCTCCAGGCGTTATCATTTGTAAAAGCGCACTTGCCAAATCAACCGCATATATCCTCTGGGTTGCTGCTTTCTGCAACTTGAACTGATGCAAGAGCTTAGCCAGGCAATTTGGCTGCTCGCCGTCTGCGGCATTGTTTTCTGTGTATTAAATTCTATTGCTTCAAGTGCAACTAGTCCAACACATGGTTGATTATTTTCAGCCACGTCTGGCAGCTTCAAGCCAGACGTTGCCCTTTGGACAGGACCCTCGGACATCCTCAGGGCTTTTCAGCTTTCATTGGAATGCCCTGTCATGTCAGGTTTCAGACACACGAGCTAGCTCCAGCTCTGGTCCAAGAACGGGGGGAAGGAGCTGTCTAGAAGCTGCTACGCGTAGCCTCCAAAAGAGACAGCGCCCCACCTCTGAGTATTAATTGAAAATTGAAATGAAAATGAACCTCCTGGTGTTAAGATCTTTCAAACAAATGTAAACTATTTTTTTTTTAGATGTGGTCAATCAACCTGGATATTGTGTGTTAGCCTTCGTTTATTACGGCGTATCAACCTAGATATAGTGAATCATGGTCACAACATGAACACAAAAGCACGTGTGCATTACGCACATAAACACACACCGGTCTTCTCCGGTAATTTGGGCTAGGGATAAGAACAGTCGCATCCCTTCTCTTGGATGGCGCGTGGCGATGGATGTGAGGCAGGGGCCCCTGATGTGAGGGGCCGAAACCCCGAAGGGTAACCACCGCCACACGAGACCCACTTTTTAAATAATGTAGTTCTGCACTGACTCATATATATATATGGTCGGTACAGAATGGTGCATTTGTATGTTTTCTGGGTTTCGAAAACATTATTTCCATCCGGCCATCCCCGATTTACATCTGCATTTACCGGAATCCCAACCACTTTTTCGACCATTTTCCGGGGTGGAATACTAACCGTTCTTACCGGTATTCTAACCACCAACCTCTTCGGGCGACGATTTCCCGACCTTTTTCGAGCTCTGATTTCGAGATGTATCGTTGCATATCATAATGATATGATAGGTCTGCCGTCAAGGGCCGTCGGTCTGTCCGAGATCGGAAGACCATTCGCATAATCCCAATTCAAGGATATCTGAGTTGTGGTATTTTTCAAGGAAAATCAACTTTTCTCAGCAGGTAAATAACCCGCGATTCAATTGTTATCGCTTCAGCAAATTCAGAGAATGCAACCTGATTGGAGTCATGCGTCCCTGCGCCCTTGGAGATCTAGGCGCGCGTTCTCTGACGCTTGTGCGAACCAGCTTCCGGGTGAGAGCTAATGGAGGTGGTGGTATCGTGAGCTTGAACTTGGATTGGATTGGATAGGATTGTATGGTCACGTGGTTTTTTAGGCAACTCTGGAGGCTGCTCACCGTTTGCAATTCAAGTCTCCCCTTGCGATACCCACTAGCCAACAGCCCCCCCAACACCTGGTTTCAGTAGCAACAGAAATAGGGAGCATACTAAGCGGCAACAGTAGAAAGATAAAGACTGGCCCAAGTCCAAGGTTGAACTTGGCTAAATGGCTTCGGCCTCGGGGCTGCTCGCCTTATCTTGCGTTAAACGTGCGTATTCCAAATAAACGGAAAACGCGTTTACAGCGTGAAGCTAGGTGTCACCACCACCACGACGCGGGTAGAGGGCGTAAAGCCTGGCGAAATCGATCTGGCCGGCCTCCTGAATTCGAGGCCCGCTGTTTTAGACCCTACGAAGAGTGCTTCAGAAACAAATCCTAGGCGCGTCGCAAGCGACGCGTGAAATTAGCGGAGAGAGTTGGCTATTGGAGCGACAGGTGGATTCGGAATCGAGTGCAGCGGACCAAAGCCAGAGTTTACGACTTCGTTAGGGTTTCTTGCCGACAACAAGACAACACGGCAGACGAACAACCGTACAAAGGGGTGACCCCCTGGGGTGACCCTGTAGGCTCCCGCCCCCCAGAAGGGGGAGCTCAACAAATTATAGTCAGCTCCCTGAGCCAGCCACGGTGCTTAACCCCAATAGTTATTTCTTGGCAGCTTCTAGTCAGCTCCCTGAGCCATCCACAGTGCTTAACCCCCAATAGCTTATTTATTGTCCAGCTTCTAGTCAGCTCCCTGAGCCAGTCATGGTGCTTAACCCCAATAGTTATTAATTGAAAGCTTCTGATCAGCTCCCTGAGCCAGCCACGGTGCTGAACCCTAACAGTTCAGCAGTTCTGGACAGCTGATTGATTGTGCCAGCTCCAAGGTGCTCTAGATTACGTCAGGGTTAGCTGAACAGCCAGTCAGGGGAGCTGGCTGGCTTTAAGGTCTTGCTCGTAGCCGAAAAGAAAGCACGGACATCTTGCTGAATCCTCTGTGCCGCTGGTTTGTGTCGGGGGACCCACCTCCTGGAGTGAAATAATTCCATTACAAATAGAATGATTCACTACCTAATTGATTGCAGTGCTCCATCCATCCATATATCCACCATCATACCATCCCATCCATGCCCATCCATCTCATCCATCCCAGCCATACCAGGGTCAAGGGTCTGAAGGGGTGTCAGTAACAGCAAAATCCAGGGCCACCGAGGATTCAGTAAGGAGGGCGGAAAGAATCCAACATGAGTCGGAATTGCACATTGGCGCGGAATTGCACATTGGCACAGGCGCTGACTAGAACATTTCCATCATGATTCCAAGGATATACGGCCAAACACGTGCAGCAGGACGATGCATCCCAAAGTGGCGGCCACATCGCCCGACGAAGTAAGAAGACTGTGGTCACATGTCTTAAATACGTTTTCCATCATTCTGTGCATCAGGACGATGCATCAACCTAACAGGGTACAGAGGCCAGATGTGACAAAGCAGGAGGGCCGTGCTCCAAATATAAAATAGTGTATACCATGGTTCTCTGTGCAGCAGGACGATGCATCACCAAAAAATGCTCGCGCACTGGCCCTGAGACAAAGCAGGAGGGCTGATGCTCCCAAATCTAAAAATAGTGTATCCCATGGTTTCTGTGTAGCAGACGATGCATCCCCAAATGGCGTGGCCCTGAGACAAAGCGAGGAGGCACGCTGCTGCTCCCAAAATCTAAAATAGTTTCTCCATGATTCTTGTGGCAGCAGGACGATGCATTCCCACAGTGGCGTGGCCCTGAGACAAAGCAGGAGGGCTGTGGTCCCATATCCCCCTCAAGAGGGGCTCTCCCCCATATCTCCCCCCAGGGGCTCTCGTCCAAGTCCATCACAAGAGCAGGTGCCCAACAAAAACAACGAGGAAGCACAGGACAGGAGCGGTGAGTGCGACAGGGGCTGTGGGGGACCTCATGCCGACTGGACAGCACGAGCCACCTTTTTGAAACTGGCTCGTAAATTAGCCGCTGAAAAGGGGATGGAGGAGATCTCACACAATGAAGTGTCGCGGGTGGTCAGTTTCCGCGCTTCGCCATCACTTGGCGCCGAGTGGTCTGGACGCGTCAACGTGTACTAACCACCTTGACTGTGGGCACTGTATCGAACATACCGACGCAGGGCAAGAGCAACTCTTTCGTCGCAATGTCGACCAAGACATACCACCCTTGCCATTAAACGCGCTCAGCATTCCACCCTCCGTTCGGCTCTTCTCGCTGCTGGTTGGCGGGTCATCTCCCAGGACCCCATCATCCTCGGCTCCTTCGGTACCCTCTTCGCCTCCCTTCTTCCATTTTTTCTTCTCTCGGTATCATCCTACTGACACCGACCCGCCTCCTCACTACGCCCTCCACTGCAGTGCCGTCCGATGCGCACATACCATTGTGTGTACCCGCCGGCGCATGGAATCTGCTACACACTCGTCCACACTCCTTCTTCCGCCACCGGCTATCGTGGGGGGTACCGCCCCCCCTAGCCCCCCCCCCGGTTTGATGGTGTTGTCCGAGGACCCCCTTTGGACAAGCTTCCTTAATCACGCCGAATTGGATACGTACTGCTTTTTAGATTAGCTTTAGCTAGTCTATAAGCTTTGGGTTCCTCGTCTTTCTTTTCTTCTTTTTTTCTACTTTACTCTTTGTCACTCTTTTTTTTTTCCTTTTCCTTCTCGAATCTAGGGGGTATAGCTTCCTTCATGTCAAGAAACTGCCACGTGTTTAAATGGCCACGAGTTACAACCAGGTGTTACTGAAGATGACGGCAGGCATAGTCCGAAAACCATTTGACCGCAGCGAAGGAATGGCGCATGGGTAGATATAGACGCAGGCGCAAAACGCAGGAAGTGATTAGCGAGGTCGGAGACCAATCTAAACGAGGCTGATAAGGAAGCTATCCATATTTGACACAGCTCGTTACAGTAGGATAAAAGCGAACAACACAGACTGGACGCATTAGTTTCCAGAGAAGATGAAGTCTGGATATTTTGTTGCGAACAATTTTGCTCGCTCCGTACTTCTCTAGTGCCTGCGCCTGCAATTCGCATGCGCTATGCAGTACCTACAAATTACTCTCGGTAAAAGAAGTCTGAAGGATCAGGACCTGGCGCATGGTGAAATGATGAGCGAGGAGAGAGATAGGCGCAACCTCTCAGCCTCGAGACGTCCACGACAACCTGCATGCCTCCATGAAAACACTGGACAGGCTGTATTAGATTGCCTCGACATTGATGAAAGAGACGTAACTGCAGGGTTTTACTCGGGAACAAACGAGACTGAGTACGTGTGCATGATATTTCAGAAATAATGAAGTCGCTGAGATTTTGTTAGAGTATCTCTTCACTCGTTTCTACTTCTGTAGCGCCTGCGCCTGCAGCTCGCATGGATAGAAGAAGGCCAAGACGCACCAGCACCAGCTCATGGGATCGAGCTAGTGGGTAACAGGCTCCATCAACTCCGCTCATTGAAGAAGGGTTAAGCACACAGAATTTTGCTAGGCACGAAGCAAGGTGTTCGCATCGATTGGAATAAATTGTCGAATTACTTGAGGTGTTGCGAGTATTCTCCCCAAGAACCTGCGCCTGCTGCTACGATGCGCCATGCGGCAGCTGAAATTTTGATGAAAGACCGCGAGGCTGGAAATGAGGCTCCCAGCACCTCCACCATTAAACGAGGCTAGAGCAACTCAGACAGTAATCATTCTGCCCGAATGATTGTGCAAGTTTCATAGGTTGTTGCTACTATTTCCCCCTCGCTCCCCACTTATCAAGCGCCTGCGCCTCCAATAGCATGCGCCATTCGGCACGTAGAAGTTCATAAATTCGCTCGTGCCCAGGTCTTGCCGGTCAACTGGTTTCGACATTGCCAGCGTTATCTCCTAAACCCACTCAACACGTGGCACTTGCACCGTTGGCAGACAGTTGGCTTGTGGCATATCTCCTGTTTCCTGCTTTTCATTAACGGCGAAGCCCCTCGCGCCCGCTCCCCCCCCCGCCCCCCCCCTCCTGGAAGCTAATCTTCCTCGGCCACTACGTGCCGGCTGCCTTTTCTTTTCTTTTCAAGAAAGGATGTGGTCAAAATCTTTTCTCATCTCAATTCCTCTTGTCAACCATCATCCATCAAATCAATCTCTTCGCTACTCAATCTCATCGCTTATCAATCTCTTCGCTACTCCGCTCCTTAATTCTCGCATTCCTTGCACATCCCGCCAAATCAATTTCGCGCAACAATCTTTATTCGCTTCACCATCCCTAGTGCTACCCTCTCCTGCCGCCTACACCTCCTGCGCCTACACCTCCTGCCGCCTCCACCTTCTGCCGGCATCCCCCGAGCCTGCCTGCGGACGTTGTGCCGGATTCATCTGCACAAACCATCTGCGGCGCTGCCAGTGGTTCCTCCTAATTCGTCATCCCTGGGTAAGTCCCCTACCGGCCACCTCCTCGGAGCTCAGCCGAGACCATCTATACCGGCATCGCCGAGACCTTCCCTTCCCTTTCACCTTTCTCCTGACTCTTACCTCTAACCTCTGCCTGCTCTCTGAACCTCTCGCCAGGCTTCCTTTCTCAGACCTTCCTGAACCCACTCCCTCTCACCGAACTCGCATCTGAATGTTGGCAGGCCGATCTCGAGTCCTTGGCAGGCCCTACATTTGTTTCCGGGTTCTTGACAGGCCCCACCCACCCACACATCGATCCCCTCTTAACGCTCCCCCCTTCCGTCTGGGTCCACACTTCTCCCTGTTTTTCCTTTTCCCCTTGACCGCCGCCCCCGGTCCCCTTGCCTTCTCCTGCCCCCTCTCCTGCCCCCTCTCCTGCCCCCTCTCCTGCCGTTCCCTGCCCTCCTCTCCCACGCGTACCTGACGCCCTCCCTCGTGCGCACACCCCCAATTATACCAGCCCTCCCACTACCTCCCCAATTCTCTCCATGGTACGTCCTTCCCGCTCCCACACCCGCTCCTCCCCCTCCTTCATCTCCTCCCTCCTCCTACTGCCCCTACCCGCTACCTCCCCCAATTATATACCAGCCCCTCCCCACACTCCGACGTATCCCCCCCACCCCCCCACGTTCTCCTCCAACCCCTCACGCACCCTCCCTCCAACCTTCTACTTCCTTCCCCCTCCAGCCCCCCTACCACCCCCTCTTACTGCACCCACTTCTCCATCTCCCTCTCCCATCCACCTCATATATTACCCGCCCACCACCTACCACACATCCCCCCTCACACCCTTCCAACCCTACCCCTAACCCCCCACCCTCCCTCCTCCCCCCTATTGCTACCCACTACTTTTTACCCTCTCCTCCAGTTTCTCCTCAAAGCATCCAGCTTTCCAGTCTCTATTTCCCTCCGTTTGCTTCCTTTCTCACACCCTTCTCTCTTCTCACTTCCCCTATGTCCCGTCATCTGCTTTATTTTACTCGTATTTTCCTCCACTTATGTACCTATGCCAACCTTCCAACCCTTTGTGTCCGCTTCTGCCTCCCCCCCTCCAAATGGTTCCACCCTCGGTTTCTTTTCTCTATTCCTCTATTTTTTCTATTTTGGCCTTTCTCTCTTCTCCCTCGCCCTGTGTCCCTTATTTTGCTTTTATGTCCTCGTATTTCCGCCCATTCTGTAACAACTCCTACCTCCAAACCCTTAGAGTTAGCCATTTGCCTTCCCACCTCCAAGTGGATCCACCCTCTGTTTTCCTTATCCATTTCTCTCCTCCTTACCCGCCTCTCCCTTCCCTTCACCCTTATCCTCTCTCTACTCTTTCTCTCTCGCCCTCCCTTACCCCCCCCCTCTTCCCCCTTTCCCACGACTCGCCCCTCACCAACCACCCCTCCTTCCCTCCCCTCCCTTTTCTCTCTCCCCCTTTCACCCCTCTTTTTCACCCACCACCTTCGAGCGCAGCCAGCACCGATTCCAACATGCACGCCTCCGTCGAAACTAGTTTACCGCCTTTTCCGCACCACACACCCTTTTGCTTCTCGCCTACGCTTATTTCTCTCTTCCCCACACACCATTCCACACAGAGTACCCCACCACCACCTACTACCATTCCCACTCATGCTTCCACACCACATACCCACCTAACACCCATTCCCACTCCTCCACCCCCCCCCAACATCCCCTCGGCGGGCGTCCCAGTCCCTTCCAATACCCCACCCACACGACGCACACGTTCTCGTCGTCAACCCACCTCCCATCTACCCTGCTACTATGAAACCCAAAAGCTCCAATTCTGCATTGTACACGCCTTCAACATGCTTCTTGGCTACCCTGCCCTCGACACAACTGCCCTCCTCAACTGGTGTACCGCACAATCTACCCACCCCCTCCACGAAGCTCATCGACCTTGTTGGTCACCATCCACTGCAAACCCCCTCTTCCACCCCGTCACTGGCAACTTTACCATCGGCATTCTTGTATGTCCCTTGCAAGGATACTGGTGACTCTAGGGCCTGTTAAGGTGTACGGGACATTTATGTAACTTACACTGGTATGTACTAATATATCCGTACATGTTCATGTATCATATATTTGTGTACAACTTACATTCAACTTATATTCAACTTTCAGGCAACATATGTATGTATCTCACAACCCTTCGACGAGTCAACGGCACCTGGTATTGGCTTGACAGTGAACGACCTGGCTGTCTTCACCTATCCCAAACCCTTGACTCCTTCCACCACACTGCCCACTACATGTACGTCCTCCTTCCCGCCACTACCCTCCTCGACTGTCCCGCTGCAGCTCCTTTCCAACAAGTTCATTTTGACCCAATCGTTCCCCCTAATCCCTTCTTCTTCAACACCCTTCCCGCTTACCCCCCCCCCCCTCCCTCCCAAACACACCCTCCTGTTCCGCCTCCCACACTCCTTCCTGCTCTTCACCCACCTTCCCCCCACATCCAGACACCCCTCCACCTAACCTCCCTCTATCTCTCCTCCCATGCCCCACCCCCCGACCCCTCCACAACCTCCCTCTATCTCTCCTCCCCTGCCCCCCCCCAGACCCCTCCTCCCCCCCAGTGACACCTCGCACCCCTCGCCTCCCCCCATCAACACACTCTACCCCTACCCTTTCCCCTTTGCACTTGGAACATGTGCGGCCTTCGCTCCCACACTCACGACCTCTCCGCCCTCCTCCTCAAATTTGCTCCCCATGTCTTCTTTGGGCAAGGAACCCATTTATTTTCCCATACAGTACTTCCCCTCACTTCCAAAATATTCTCTGCTTACACAACCTTCTTTGGTCATCCCTCTGCACCCTACCCTTGTCCACCTCCACCACACGCGCTCCCTGGTGGCACCATGCTTGGTTATCCGGACTTCCTTCCTTCCTACCACCTCCCTCACCCCCCACCCCCCTCCCCCTCCCTCTCCCCCTACATCGTTCATGTTACGTCCCCTCTCCCACCCAACCACACTCTCCACTTCATCTCAATATATTGGCCCCACAATTCTATCCTAGCGACCACCCTCCTCCATTACCTAACCGACATTCTTCAACACAACTCCGCATCCTCCAACTATTTCATCATCGGCGGTGACTTCAATCAAAACCTCTCTTCCCCGACCTCCCCTCTCGCCATCTTGCTCCACACCGACCACCCACCCTCCCTCATTCCCCTCCACGCCTCCACCACTAACACCTTTACCCATACTCCCCACTCCCCAACACATGCACCAAGTATCATCGACGATATTCTTGTCTCCCGTACCCTCCTATCCCACACTAATACCCCCATCTCCTCCCTGACCACCACACCAATTCCGGCTATGTCGACTCTGATCAACACACACTCCTTTGCTATCCCCCCTCCGCTTCCTTCCCCTCCCCCCTCCCCAGCTCCCTCTTCCTCCACACCACATACCACCCACACCAACCCCTCCTCTCACTCTCCAAACCCCCATCCCCCCTTCCGCCCTCAAAGCTACCAAGCTGGCTATCTCCACAGACCTCACCATCCCTAGCGATGCCCTTCTCAACTCCCTCACCACTCTCACAACTTCTCTCCTTACCACCGTTTTCCCAACGGACACGCGCGCACCTCCCCCTGCCCCATCCACATACGCCACTTTAGCTTCGGCCGCCCTCACTGCCCACGGACTCACCCTTCCCACCCTAACCTCTCAATGTGAATACATCCTCAACACAGCCCTTCCTATCATGCTCCACCACTGCCCTACTCGACGCACCCATTCCCGCACTGTTCCCGTTCAAATTTACCTCCCTCGCTCAGTCCAACGGAAACTAAAACCTCTGATCCGTATCCCGTCGCCTCCTCACCTCGCCCAATCCATTATCTCCTCCTCCATCGACTATACTTTCACACATGACCGACCCCCCCACACACAACCTCCTAGCCGACCGTCTCCTTCACACTCTTTCTCTTGCTCATCCTCATCCCCATGGTAATCCGGGCCATTCCCACATCCTTCCTCTCCTCCCCCCTCTTCCACCCGTGGACACCCCTTCCTCTTGGCTTCCATGGCTCCACACCTTACACCAAAAACTCATGTCCCTCCAATCCACGATCCGCTCCCTTCAACGCTCCTCTTCAGATTCTGCACATAACCGCCGAACTCTCAACTCCCTCCTCCCTACCCGACCTTGTCTAGCCCATCGCCACATCTTTACAGACCCATCCACCCCTACTTATTCTCCTGACCTTGATGCCCTCACCGACCCCGCCACCTCTACCCTCCTCACCACGCCCGCCGACCTTTCCTCTCACGCCCAGAACTACTTTACCAAGGCTTGGACCTCCACTGATTCTCATGGCCTCTCCCCTTCCCCATACCCATGGACCCTGCGAAACGCCCCGGACCCTTTTCACCTCCTCACAACACACCCATGTAGCCCCCAACCCCCACCGTCCATGCTTCCCCTCATTACTTGCCCTGCCACCTTCTCTTCTCTTATCGCCTCCCTTCCCAACAACAAGAGCCCTGGTCCAGATGGGATCCCAAATGAACTTCTCAAACTCATGCCCCCCTCATTTCACGATTCCCTACACCACCTCTTCATCCTCTTCTGGCTCACCGGTCATACACCCCCTTCTTGGAAAACCTCAAACACTGTCTTACTTCACAAACGAGGTTCCCCAACTTTCCTCTCAAACAAGCGCCCCATCGGCCTCCACAACACGCTCTACAAACTTTGGACACGCTTCATCACCACAGTGGCCTCTTCCTTTGCCGAATCCCACAACCTCCTCTCCTCAGCCCAAGAAGGCTTCCGCCCCCGGCGAGGCACACACAGACAACTCCTACGCTACCTTCTCACTTTGGAAGATGCCGCACGCTCCAACAGGGATCTTTACTTCATGTACGTTGACTCCACCAACGCATTCAACACCATCAACCATGCGAAATTACTCCTCATCATGACCGACTTGGGATACCCACAAGACTTTGTGTCAGTCATTCGGGACCTTGACACTAACGCTTCCACATGCGTTTGCCTCAACCGTCGTACCGGCCTAACCACTCCCCCCATTCCTATTACACAAGGCACAATCCAGGGGGACACCTTATCTCCCCTTCTCTTCAATATCTTCCTGGACCCCCTCCTCCGCTGGTTATCAGTCGGCGGCCACGGCTACACACCCTCTTGTATACCCCACGCCTCACACCCACACCCCTCCACAGTTTCTGCCCTCGCTTACGCTGATGACCTTGCCCTTACCACCACTTCCCTCTCCCGCTAACACCATCAATACACCAAACTTCTGGCCTACTGCACATGGGGCGGTCTGTCCCTCAACGCAAAGAAATGTGCCGTTACCGGTATCTTACACTCCCACCGCCTCTCCGGCTTTGCCGTCACAGTTGCTGACCAAAATAAACTTCTCCGCACTCAACTCCTAGAAAAGTTCTGCGTTCACTCCACAGCCATCCCCTACCTACCCCCCGACCACCCGTACATCTACCTCGGCCTCCACATCACTATGACGCTCTCTTTCACACACCAATACCGCTACCTCACACACCTTATTACAACCAAGGGTCAGCAACTGCTTGCAGCCAACGTACCCCCTCGCCATGCCCTACGCATCATCCACCATGTCCTCAAACCGAAATTAACCCACTGCTTCGCCCTCGCACCCTTCTCCTACACAGACATTTCCACTCTAGACACCTTACTCGCTCGCATCACTCGCCTTTGCCTCCGACTCGACTATGCCCGCATCGCCACCTCCACTCTCTCTCGCACTCTCTGCGACTCGGGACCTCTCGGTCTTCTCCTCTCCTCCTCTCTCAATAGAGATCTCACTTGCTCTGGTCACCCACCCTCTCCAATCGCACACCGTACAACCACTTTTTATTCCCACCCCCTCGCCCTCCGCCTCCTCACCCTCATGCAAGACGCTGGCCTCCTCCTACACACACCCCCGACCGGCCCCTCTCTGTACACGGCACCCCACTGTGGAATACACTCACCACTATCCCCCCACACATCCCTCCCTTGCCCCCTTATCCTGCCCTTCCGCCGCAACCCTCCAATCCCTCCTTTCACCTCTCTGGCCCCTTGGCATCACACAACTTTCTGAACTTCTAGCACCCCCTCTCTCACGCCCTTGTGGCCGCGCCCCTCTCCCGCCCTACCTCCTCCCTTCTAACGTCCTTCATTCCACTATCGTCGCCGCCTACCCACCAGAGCCCTCAATGCAGCCAAACTTGCCCTCAACCGCCTCACTCTCCTCCTTAACGGCACACCTGGCGCACTCACCTCCACCAGCGTCGCCCCCCTTCCCCTCCACCAACGCCTCATCACGGCCACTCATAACTTCCTCCTCCTTCCCCAACCACTTCCCGCCAATCTTCCCATCACCCCTCTATCTCTCTCTGCCCGACCCTCCCCCCCCCCCCTCCTACCCCCCCAAGGACACCTCCCACTCATCCTCTTCGCAGACACCCCACCCCTCCCACCGACAACCTCAGCCCTCAGACCATTCCCGCTCCCCGTCGTGTCCTCGACCTCACTACCCCACATCGGGCTCTCCCCTTAACACCTCTCCCACTCCCTCCACGACTTGACCTCTCCCTTCCACTCCCTTACCGACTTTTACCCCCTCAACCCCACACCTCCCCACGAGACGCAGCCATCCCCCACCCCGCCTCGGGTCCTCGACCTTTTCCACCCCCCCTCCACCCCCTAAGCGACTCCACCTCACCTCCACCCATCCCTTTCCGCGCCATACCCTCACACCACACAAATCACCCAGAGACCTCACCCGCCCCACTTCTACCAGAGTTCCAGACCTTTCTACCCCACAACCCCCCCATAAGCGACTGCACCTCACCTCTCCACGCCCCCATATCCGGTTCTCGACCTCTCCTCCCTCCCACCACCACTACGCAGCCTCCACCGCCATCACCCGCTTCCCACGAGCACACAACCACCATTACACCCGCAACCCGTCCATACCCACAGGCCTTGCGACACAAAACTCGACCCCTCAACCTTTCCATCCCCCGCATTCACGATTTATCCCCCCTCCCCCCCCCCCCCCTTGCATTCCTCCACCGATGTGCAGATGCTCCTACACTTCCTCCGCTCCTCCCCGGTGTATGTCGTGCCCTTGACTTTGGCACCGCACATGCGGCTCACGCCCTCTCTCCTCACCCACCAACACGCAAACGTCTCCTCCCGGACACACATCCTACCCCCCCTTCCCACCCTACCACACCACCATCCTACACGCATGTTACCACCTCCACAACCCCTCCCCACACCATACACCAACCCTCTCGGGCCTCCCTACTCCCTCCACTTCCTCGCACACTCGACCTTACCGCCTCCATTCCCACACCACCCCGCACTGCTCCCACCCATACCCATTGCCTCCACCTCACTCCTCTTTGTCCATCCCACAACACCCGCCCACACCACCTCACTGCCCAATCCTCACCCCTCCCCTGAGCTCGCCCACGCTGTTCCTGCAGCATATTTCCCTGTTATCCTTAATCTTAGTACCCCTCCACCCCCTCTCCCTCTCGACTCACATCTCCATTGCGCATCCCAACAGGGCCTCTGGCCCCTTACAGACACTACCCCCTTACCTCCCCCACCTCCTGCTTCTGCTCCCCTCCTTCTCTTTCACACATCTCCTGTTCACCCCGATCTCGACATCACACCCCAATCTTGCATTACTATACAGATCGGTCTCCCCCAGCCTACACCCCTCCCCGCCCTCCATACCAACCGCGCCTTCATATATCGCCCTAACGGATACTACCTCGGCTCCATTTCCACATCCCGCCTTGACTGGCTCCATACCGCCTACCACACCCACCGCATAACCCATCCCTTAAACTATGGTATTTTGTCCTCGGGATCTTTCGAGGAAGATCTCGTCAACCTCCTCCTTCGCTACCCCCCACCCCCTACTCCCCCCTCACCAACCTCCCCTCCCTCCCCCGCCCTCTCCGAACACCTCGCCCTCCCTCCCGCCCTCCTCACTCCCTTCCTCGCCCATTTCCTACTCCATGTCCACCGTTTCTCCTCCCCCCTCACCTGCCCCCTCTTCCCCATCCCTTACTACTCCAATGCACGTCTCGATAGTCTCTTCGGTGCTCTCTACGACAGTTTTTCCACGCAGTGGACCGGCTTTTCGTATGCCCACCCCCCACACGACTCAACAACTCTCCTCCGCTCCATCCGGTGGGCCATCTCTTCTGCCCTCACAGACAACATCCCCTACTTGTACCTTCCTCCTACTCCCTTCTTGGCCTACCTCTCCTCTCTCATATTGGCTCTCTCACCCCTCCGTCCGTATCCTCAGCACCTTCCCACGTAATTCCTTCCACTTTCAACCCCCCTGCTCCACCGCCCTGCCCTCCCTTATGACTCCCCTTCCCTCCTAAATCGCTCACGCATTCACCTTGTTTGCATCGGTAACCATTCGGGCCTCTCTGCTCTATCCCTCCTCCCTTCCAACCGACACATCCTTCCCTTACCCCCACCTTTCCTCCCACCTTCTACCCCTCCCCACCCTTCCTCCAAATGCCCAACCTGGGCCCCCCTACAAAATTCCGCTCACTCCCGGACCCTCGTCCTCACCCCCCACCCCTTTACTCCCCCACCCTCTGCCCTGCGATTCCCTCTTGCCTTCACCTTTTCCCCTCCAACAACCTCCCTTCTCACCTACCGTCTCACATCTCCTACTACACGGACGGTTCTGCCGTCCCTGATCATAACGGCTCTACACACACTGGTGCCGCTTTCCTCCACTCACCTTCTTCCTCAGTCCACCATATCCATCCTGGTGGTACTGCCGAGATCAACACCATCCTACGAGCAGAACTCTCAGGCATTCTTGCCGCCCTCCAGCACGCCGGCACACACCACCCTCTGGACCCAGTTCGCATCTACACTGACTCCCTCTCCAGTCTACACCTTATCCGCCGCATCGTCTATCTTCCCAACTCCATCCCCTTTCATTAACATCTTCCCATCCTCATTTCCATCCGCCAACTCCTCTTTGACCGCCTTCACTCCTCCACCCCCACGATTTTCTACAAAGTGCGATCCCACACCGGCATCCTAGGCAACGACATTGCTGACGAGGGTGCCCGCTATGCCCTCGATAACCCCTCCTCTTGTACCTTCGACTTCTCTATTTCTCACCCGAGCCACCTCCACAGCCTCCCAGCCTGGCCATGCTTCCAACCTCTACCTACGCCCTCCAACCCACACCCGCCCTACCGCCTTCTCTCCGACATCACGGACTCCCTAACAACCTTTCTCAATACCTATAGCACACACATGACCTTACCAAATTCCCCGTGCCCCTCAGTCGCTCGTGTCTTCTCCGCTGTACCCCCTTCACCCACCACTCTCCCAACCCCCTGCCCCCCCTCCCACCCCCCCACACCTACAACTCCTCCGACCCAAACAGCCTCTCCCACCCCCACCAGCCATGATCCTTCCCGAACACTCCTCTCATATGTGGCGCTCCTGCTCCTTCCCCCACATCCGCACAATCCTCAAATTCCGTTTCAACATGTTTTGGACGGCCTCTGTCCCTCACAAACGCATACCCCCCGAACCCTATACTCAATGCCACCCACCCATCCTCGATGGATCTTGCCATTTTTGCCACTCCCATGACACATCGGCCCACCTTCTTGCCTCATGCTCCCACCCGAAGTTCGCTGCCCTCTATATTGCCCGACACAACGCCGCTGTCCTTCAAATCTATGACGCCATATGTGCTGGCTCCCTCGGCCGCTCCACATTCTATGTTGACGCATCTTCGAGAAACGCCCTCCCACTCGGTGTCTCCAACACCCGCCTACCCCCTTGGCTCCTCCCACACCTCCCACCCACTTGTGCATGCCTCCACCCTTGCTCTTGTACCCCTGTCGCCAAATTGCGCCCCGATATCCTCTTCCTTTCCGGTCTCTCCCCTTTTGACGCCCCCTCCCACGACGCCACCCTCACCCCGTCAGACCTTTCCACCCTCCAGGCCGCCCACACTCTCTATCTCTGTGAACTCACATACACTTGGGACGCCCGCTATCATACCACCCTTGCCATTAAACGCGCTCAGCATTCCACCCTCCGTTCAGCTCTTCTCGCTGCTGGTTGGCGGGTCATCTCCCAAGACCCCATCATCCTAGGCTCCTTCGGTACCCTCTTCGCCTCCCTTCTTCCCATTTTTTCTTCTCTCGGTATCCATCCTACTGACACCACCCGCCTCCTCCACTCCCTCCAACTGCATGCCGTCCGATGCGCACATACCATTGTGTGTACCCGCCGGCGCATGGAATCTGCTACACACTCGTCCCACACTCCTTCTTCCGCCACCGGCTATCGTGGGGGGTACCGCCCCCCTAGCCACCCCCCCCGGTTTGATGGTGTTGTCCGAGGACCCCCTTTGGACAGCTTCCTTAATCACGCCGAATTGGCGTACTGCTTTTTAGGTTAGCTTTAGCTAGTCAATAAGCTTAGGGTTCCTCGTCTTTCTTTTCTTCTTTTTTTCTACTTTACTCTTTGTCACTTTTTTTTTTCCTTTTCCTTCTCGAATCGAGGGTATAGCATCCTTCCTGTCAAGAAACTGCCACGTGTTTAAATGGCCACGAGTTCACAACCAGGTGTTACTAGATGACGCTGGCATAGTCCGAAACCATTTGACCGGCATGAAGGAATGGCGCATGGGTAGATATAGACGCAGGCGCAAACGCAGGAAGTGATTAGCGAGGTCGGAGACCAATCTAAACGAGGCTGATAAGGAAGCCTATCCATATTTGACACAGTCGTTACAGTAGGATAACACACGAACAACACGAGACTGGACGCATTAGTTTCCAGAGAAGATGAAGTCTGGACATTTTGTTGCGAACAATTTTGCAGTCGCTCCGTACTTCTCTAGTGCCTGCGCCTGCAATTCGCATGCGCTATGCAGTACCTACGAATTAATCGGTAAAAGAAGATCTGAAGGAGCAGGTCCTGGCGCATGGTGAAATGATGAGCGAGGAGAGAGATAGACTTTTCCTTCTCGAATCGAGGGTATAGCATCCTTCCTGTCAAGAAACTGCCACGTGTTTAAATGGCCACGAGTTCACAACCAGGTGTTACTAGATGACGCTGGCATAGTCCGAAACCATTTGACCGGCATGAAGGAATGGCGCATGGGTAGATATAGACGCAGGCGCAAACGCAGGAAGTGATTAGCGAGGTCGGAGACCAATCTAAACGAGGCTGATAAGGAAGCCTATCCATATTTGACACAGTCGTTACAGTAGGATAACACACGAACAACACGAGACTGGACGCATTAGTTTCCAGAGAAGATGAAGTCTGGACATTTTGTTGCGAACAATTTTGCAGTCGCTCCGTACTTCTCTGGTGCCTGCGCCTGCAATTCGCATGCGCTATGCAGTACCTACGAATTAATCGGTAAAAGAAGATCTGAAGGAGCAGGTCCTGGCGCATGGTGAAATGATGAGCGAGGAGAGAGATAGACGCAACCTCTCAGCCTCGAGACGTCCCACGACAACCTGCATGCTCCATGAAAACACTGGACGAGGCTGTATAGATTGCCTCGCCATTGATGAAAGAGACGTAACTGTAGGGTTTTACTCGGGAACAAAGGAGACTGAGTACGCATGATGTTTCAGAAATAATGAAGTCGTGAGATTTTGTTGCGAGTATCTCTTCACTCGTTTCCTACTTCTGTAGCGCCTGCGCCTGCAGCTCGCATGGATAGAAGAAGGCCAAGACCGCACCAGCACCAGCTCATGGGATCGAGGTGGGTAACAGGCTCCATCAACTCCGCCATTGAAGAAGGGTTAAGCACTAGAATTTTGCTAGGCACGAAGCAAGGTGTTCGCATGATTGGAATAATCGTCGAATTACTAGGTGTTGCGAGTATTTCCCTAAGCACCTGCGCCTGCTGCTACGATGCGCCATGCGGCAGCTGAAATTTCGATGAAAGACCGAGGCTAGAAATGAGGCGCCGGCACCTCCACCATTTAACAAGGCTAGAGCAACTCAGACAGAAATGATTCTGCCCGAATGATTGTGCAAGTTCATAGGTTGTTGCTACTATTTCCCCCTCGCTCCCCCACTTATCAAGCGCCTGCGCCTCCAGTAGCATGCGCCATTCGGCACGGAGAAGTTCATAAATTCGCTCGTGCCCAGGTCTTGCCGGTCAACTGGTTTCGGACATTGCCAGCGTTATCTCCTAAACCCCACTCGACACGTGGCACTTGCACCGTTGGCAGACAGTTGGCTTGTGGCATATCTCCTGTTTCCTGCTTTTCATTAACGGCGAAGCCCCCTCGCGCCCCCCCCCTCCCCCCCCCCCCCCCCCCCCCCCTCCCTGGAAGCTAATCTTCCTCGGCCACTACGTGCCGGCTTTCTTTTCTTTTCTTTGTTTACAGATCCGCGAGCACTATCAGCTTGAAATCACTCCGGTAGAGTGGACAGTAGATTAAAGCAGCGGAACAGACGCACCAATCTATACACGGAGACAAGGATAACGTCACAGACATAGGAGACCCATAAAGGGGCACCTGTGGTGAAAGGAGGCGGTAGACAGGAACCTAACAGGGTACAGATCAGACCGGAGACGTAGGTGACAGGAAGCTGCCACTGAGTCATCTCAAGATGACTCAGTCCCACGGGAAGCTGGCTCAGGAGAGCCGATATTTCTAAGGGAGTACATAAGTAGTCACCAAGTCATAAAACGCGTGAGAGCACCGCTATACATGCTGATACTCCACCTATGACACAGGTGACATACAATAGTACTACTCCACCTATGGCACTGGTGACATAGAACTATATGTAACAAATAAAAAAAAAAAAAAAAAAAAAAAAAAAAATCAAAGAACTCCGAAAAATAAAAATCGAGAGAAACTTCAAATGAAACCCGAAGGGTGTAAGGGAAGGTATGAAGCAAGGCAAAGAATCAAAATTTGCCAAGTGGATATAAGAGGACAACTAAATATCAAAGTCGGGTAACAACGGTATAGAAAACCCGATCCGGGAATAGGAACCTAATGCCAATCAATGATAACTTAAAGAAACTCTAAATGTAACCAAAAATTCCAGAATACATGTAACCAAAATTCTAGAATACATGTACCCAAAAATTTGGTTTAAGGAGAAGCAGTCATTCCAAACATGCGAATGAAACGCCAGAACACCATAGGATCAAGGGGCTTGGTGAAGGGGTCAGCACAGTTGTCCTTAGTGTTAACATAGGCAACATCCACCTGGCCATCCTCCACCAGCTCCTGGATATAGTGATGGATGACATCAATGTGCTTGTTGCGAGGGAGCAGCTGACAGTCATTGGCCCAGCTCAAGGACCCCAAGTTGTCACCTTGAATGGTGACCAGGTCACAAGGCAGCCCTAGATCAATTCTCAACTTTTTCAACCATTGCACCTCCCTGGCAGTCTGAGACAGGGCCTGATACTCAGCCTCGCTGGAGCTAACAGCAACAGTGGGTTGCCTTTTGCTCATCCAGTTCACAAGGCAGCCTCCAGCAAGCACAGCATAGCCAGTCTGAGATCTCCTGTCAGACCCATCATCAGCAAAGGATGAGTCACTAAAGACAGTAAAAGAGAAACCAGGGCTGTGAGTGTAAGTGAGGCCCAGATGGGAATGTTCTCTCAAATACAAAAGCAAGCGCTTGGCTGCAGCCCACAGGGGGGCAGTGGGTTGAGCAGAAAACCTGGACAGGTAGCTAACAGCAAAAGAAAATATCAGGCCTTGTGCAGGTAGCCAGGTACAGCAAAGCCCCCACAAGAGAGAGGTACTGGCTATTAGAGGCCAGAGGTTCTCCAGGAGGATCAATGACAGTGCACTTGGACATGGGAACTGAAAACTTGGGCTTGGTAGCAGCAGTGAGACCAAACTGCTCCACCAGCTCAACAATGTAGGAGTGCTGGGAGAGGTCGATCTTAACACACCTGCCGTCAGAATCAAGTGTACAAGTCATGTCCAATGAAAGGAACTGGACAGGTACACCCATTTCCTTGACTTCCCACCCAGCTGCTTCCATAGCCTTGATCAGCAAGGCATACCTATGCAGCTCACTAAAAGCACAGATAAAGTCATCCACATAGGTCAGGACATAGCTCCACCCACCAGTAGAATCCCTCCTGAAATACAGAGCAGGTTCAGCTTTGCACATGGTAAAACCGTGGGCAACCAAAACCTGCTTTACATCTTTGCTCCAAGCCCTGGGTGCCTGCTTCAAACCATAAAGAGATTTAATTAGCTTGCACACAAGGGGAACATTGTCAGGACCAAGTTCATGAAAGCCCTCAGGCTGGTAGCAGAACAGGTCCAGACCAGGTTCCAGCTTGGCATTCAAGAATGCATTCTTGATGTCCAGCTGCCTCACAAACATTTTTCTATGAGTGATGGCAGCAAGGAGCACACGAAGACCTGCTTTAGAGGAGACGGGGGCATATACATCATGGTAGTCCAGCCCAGGACGTTGCAGAAAACCACGAACTACAAAACGAGCTTTAAAACGCAAAGAACCATCAGCCCCATGTTTCTTGACAAATAACCATCTGCCAGATAGAATCCTCTGCCTAGGAGGCTGTGGAGTGAGGACCCAAGTGCCATGAGCATGGAGGGAGGCCATCTCATCCTTCATAGCCTGCAGCCAGAGATCTCTGTCTGGGTTGGTAGGTAACATTGCAGCTTTATAAGAGAGTTCAGTAGAGGTAGAAATAAAAGCCCCCACGTACAAGCAGTGTACTTGTACATGGGCAGCGGGGATATCAGCAGTATCAGCAGTAACCGGTAATAAAGCCCCAGCGCAGCACTCATGCGTGGTTGAACAAGGCCGGCCTCCTTTGCCTCTAAATCGTCGAAGCCTGGGTACACTGGAACACCCAGCCATACGCAGTATCTGACCCGGACCAGTGTTCGAGGTCATCACTCACATCATCTGTGACGGCCACATCGTCGCAATGCCTGGTCCGGTATAAACCACCAGGTATAGCAGGGGGTGAAGTGATCAACAACTCCCGCGAGCTATCCGAATAGGTGGACGGGGGGGTGGCGACTAGTGGGCAGTGGACTTGTACTAGGTTTCCACTATGACCCGAGGCTGTCCTAATCCTACGACTTCACCGACGAAACGTGGCGCAGAGGAAGGCCCGGCGACCCCCTGAGATTCGAATAAATTAGAGCTTGAAGGAACATCAGACTCCCCCTGGCCCAATGCCGCCGCACGCGATACAGCACCATCATTACCTGGCCTGGGACGCATCGTCATCCATGACCAGTAAAGCGGTCAACAATCGGGGTTGGTAAAGGGCCCAGGACATTGTCAGTAGTATCAAGCCCTTTACCGATGATAGCGGCAGGGGTGCGAGAAAAATACTGAGATCCATCATAGGGAAAGAGCCCAGGGATACAGTTATAGCTAAACTGTTCATAGAAGAGCACATCACGACTCTCTACCACCTGGCGCAACTTCGGAACCCAAACAAAATAACCCTTACTCACCAGAGAATACCCAACCAGTCTACCAGATAACGCCCTTTCGTCAAGCTTATTGCGCTTCTTCCCATTCACTAAGGTAACATAGCATGGGCACCCGAACACGCGCAATAACGATACATCAGGTAGAACCCCAAAGAACAACTCGTATAGAGTCTTGTCACCCTGATCGGGCAGCCGGTTACGTAGATAACACACTCGCACTCTGCTGAGCAATGTATACCATCAATAATGCATGCACAGCCCAACCGATTCTAACCACGCCTCTATACCACTTAACTAAAAAATCCTTAGCCCTATCAGAACTCAAAACACTTGAAACCCAAACTCACGTAGCTAAGGCATACACCTAAGGGGGAACCAGGGGCACAGGAAAACAAAGTTAGCAACCTGTGTCGAACCACGGAACGCACCCAGGGGTCACAAGGAGCCTAAGAGAGAAAAATATCCACCAAGATATCATGCCAAAGATCCTCCACGGCCGCTGGTCTAGGGCCAGGACGGCGTCCACTTCGGCCTGTAGCATGGGCGAAGTCCGGCGCTGCGAGACCTGGGATCACAGAAGGTGGGGAAGCGTTAGGGCGAAGGCGAGATTTGAGGTATGGGAAAAAGGAGACGAGGATGAAAGTGCAGCAAGTCGCACCTGGTGCAGAAGATCGCACCAATGGCAGAAAATCGCAAATCGCAAGGGCAGAATTCGAAAATTTATCGCTAGGATGCGAAGAGCACAGCCGAGGCATGTAAAGGTCCTAATATCCCGCCGTCGATTATCAGTCAATCCCAAGTCCCCCCCTCTATCGCTCGACTCACCCGGTTGGGGGTAGAGGGAGCAGCACCCGAGTGGTGCTGACCATACCCCCCTGCTTCCTACCACCTCCAGAATCTCCAGGCGTAGGTCGTCCTCCTCTGGCGAACCCTACGGCAGTGCCGGCGATCCGCCAGCTTGATTGAAAAAATTCTCCAGAAGGTAGCACAGAGCCACTAGAGCGCAAGCTCATGCCAGTAGCCAACAGTCGGCTGGGCAGAGCAAAGGGGGGGCACAGACGACGTAGACATCAGCAGGGAGCTTGGTCGGCTTGGCAAACTCCGGTATGCAGGCAGAGCCTCAAACACCGGAGAAAGGTTAGCGACGTCAGGGACGCGAGCAGATGAAGACGGGGTATCTCCACCGATGTCCAGGCTAGTCGCCGACTTGAGTCTGCACGTCACAGTCATCTACGACAGACGGGAGGAGGCGACAGACGGCAGGGGAGGAAAAGGAAGAGAAGATGGAGGAATGACCGGGGGGGGTTACTTCCACGATGGCGGAAGGATCCTCCTCTCCGGCAGCAGAGGCCGCTGGCGCGCAGTCGTCTAGCCAATCTAGAGGAACCTGCACCCCCGTCGGGAGGATTCGGTCGCATCCATTGCTCACAATGACACTGCGGATCCCACGAGCCCATGAAACACCATTTAGTTTGGTAAGTTTCACAAGGCCGGCAGGAGGCCCTCGCGGAAGTTGCATTATCAAAGCAGTGGTAGTGATGAGGAGCCCAGTAACCTATCAGCTTGAAATCACTCCGGTAGAGTGGACAGTAGATTAAAGCAGCGGAACAGACGCACCAATCTATACACGGAGACAAGGATAACGTTACAGACACAGGAGACCCATAAAGGGGCACCTGTGGTGAAAGGAGGCGGTAGACAGGAACCTAACAGGGTACAGATCAGACCGGAGACGTAGGTGACAGGAAGCTGCCACTGGGTCATCTCAAGATGACTCAGTCCCACGGGAAGCTGGCTCAGGAGAGCCGATAGTTCTAAGGGAGTACATAAGTAGTCACCAAGTCATAAAACGCGTGAGAGCACCGCTATACATGCTGATAAGCACACACTGGAAAAGGATACTATACAACCTAATACCACGTATTACTCCCCTCAGGCTGGTGGGACTCATGGTCATGGCTTTTCCTTTCAGCTACGAGCAGTAGCTTCTAAGCAACTCCCCTGACTGGCTAGTCGGGCAAACCTGGTGCATCCTGGAACACCTTGAAGCTGACACAACCAGTCTTGTTGCCCTTGATGCTGTGTTGTAGAACATTTCTCTGACATTATTCAAGATAATCAGACGTCACCGAGCAAGATTGACTTAGGAAAATTAGATGAAGGCATCTCTAAAATAACAGACATTGACTGGCTATCCCTGCGTACATTGAACCCCAGGAATCTTAAGTGATAAGTGATAACCAAGGAATCGCTATTAAAACTATTACGTATGCGAATTGGATGATGCCAGAGGATAGAAACCATAGTTCAACGTACACTAACTTATTGAACAATAGGGATGATATTAAATGCATAGCAAGACTACAACTTCGAGCCCACAACTTAAATGTCGAATCAGAAAGGAGTATCTCTCGTTCTGGTAGAATTTGCAGGTGCTGCGATATGGTGGTTGACGGGAGAAGAGTAGTCGAAGATGAAATGTATTTCATATTAGAATGTCCATTATACGCTGAGGAAAGATTTTTTTTGAGAAAATGAACATTGAACTTGAATTGGTGGATAAAAACTCCAGTATGAAGCTGGTCATGAATCCTGATCCCTTTGAAGGATGGAAATACTTAATTCAATTTATAAAAAAATGCGATAATAATCGCACAATTTATTATCCTCCAAGCTGAGATGATGATTTAATAATGTTGTAGAATTAAATTATCACCGTAGCACAAACTCAGGTTAAACGATTGTTTGGGGCTCAGTTCGTCAGTGCTTTCTCTTTTTAAGCCCTTCCTATACGGTTGGGCAAGTCCCTTTAGCCAAGTTGGCCCACCCCTAGACTGTAACATACATACTAACATACATGATGCTGACACAACCAGTATTCTTGACCTTGAAAAAAGGAACTTGCCCAACCTTATAAACAGGAATTCCGGTAATGTCTAGGCTAAACATGTCGGAGCTGGGATTAGGCAGGGCACTCGTGTGGAATGGACATCTTGGGCGAGATAGCCTGGGGCATATTGAGCACAGCGTATGCGAGCGAGATATTTGCTGTCATTTGCCAGCAAATGCATGTTCGTATCCCTCACCATCAAATGGAGTGCAGGGCCTGGACGACATCTTGACGGGTAGTCTCTACGCCGATTTATAAGCTCGTGGGCAATTCAGGCGAAGAGGGAGTAGAAGAGGTCTCAGGAGGTTGCGGAGGGATGGACGAAGCACAAGGTTGCGGGATGAAGGAGGCGGTAAGGTGAAGGGAAGGTGATTTGGGGGGCGCAGGGTAGGGTTGTGTTTGACAGGTGAGAAGTTGCACGGAATGTGCGGCTGTGCTCTAATCGCAGAGTGCGAGAGCGGCGGTGGAGGCGGTACAGGTGTATGCTGAAGATGGCGCCGAAGCAGGGGTGTGAGTCGAAGAGGACGACGTCACGGGGTCTCACTATGCAGACATTCAGAAGTGAATCCGCTGATCGTTGATATTCTAGTGATAGTCAACGAACAGCTGCTGGCTTGCTTCCGCTATGAAAGATCTCTTATCAACTTCAATCCTTGCGATACAATGAGAGACATCACGAGGGGCACGTCAAGCGCCAGGGGTTAACTGATTCTCGGAACGACAAATCAGTGCAGCAGTCTCAGTAATTGTGGGATAAGGGCAACCTAACCTTTTAGTAACGGAGTATTGAGGGAAGTATAGATGCGAGTAATTACAAGATGAGCAGCTGGCATAGACGCCAACTGATGAAAGGAATCGACAGTACCTCAGACGGTACTGTGTGGCCATAGCTGGCCAACGGCACTGCAGAAGGCACGTGCTCTATGTCACTCTAGAGACGGTATGAAAGCCGGACAATAACATGCAACGATGAATGCATTATCTCCCACGCTATATGTCACATATCTTCCATTTGGACGTACTACTGCATGGAATATGATTACATATTGTCAAGCTCTCGCACAGTCCTTAGTCACCAACATACTGTATGTGTTACATGTCGTACTAGAATATGCTTGCTGCCAGACTACTATCCGGTATACGTTTGAATTCGACCTTACTGGTTGTATGAAGTTTAATTAGCCATTACATGGTCTGTTCTCCTCGGGCCACTACTGGACTGCTCGAGTATGCAACAAAATCCAAGGGTAGACACTAGCCAGATAGGCAACCAGGACTGCAAGGGGCCTTGAACGTTACGGCCTATGCGATGAATACGCGAAAAAGTGTACAATTTTCAAAAAAATGAGAAAAGTGGTTAAAACGGTCAAACGTTTTTTCCTTACACCTAAGCGACATGTGTTCGATTCTCGCAGGGGTCGGCTTACCCCGGAGGACACTTTTTCGCGTACGGATCTCAGGATTGCGGACTGTGGACGCGGTGTTTTCATTTGTGGTTTCCCTCGTGTTCTGTGGCTGGGTGGACTCATTGCCCAGTCTGGAGGGCGGTATGGTCCAGACCCCGTGGGGTAAAGCTCACGCCAACCGGGAGAAGTTCGATCCCCACTGCCGGAAGACAGTGGTGTTCGGAGTCCGTTCCCTCGGGGGCGGTGGTGTTTCCACTGCCAGGATAAGTGGCCATTGTAATCTTCTTCTTCTTCTACTCAATCAAAGGACCTGGAGCATGCCTACGATTTCCCCTGGGGAAATTCGCATCTTCGTGCCTCTGGCAGCTCATTGCATCAGCTCATTGTGCTTGACAAGGAAATCTGCTGTTTCGCACTTGCAGGTTGCGCAGTAGAAACTGTAGCCTCGGGAGTTGCTGCACCTGCCTCCATGAAAGTTCGGGGAGTCAATGAGCTATTAACTTCATAAATCTTACAGGGCACCAAGTTTAATAATACTACCATTTGCACAAACGTTACAAAGTCAAGCAGAATGCATTATGCAATAACTAATGTCATAATGTGTAACTTATGAAATATTGGTGCGTCATAGTCGTGCTATATTAATTCTTGACCCCTTAAATATTAAATTGTACGGATAAGTAAGCACCTGCTTATGCATCTTTTACCAAGCAGGCTGCCACTGCTGCTTGACTCACAATACACCACCCCCTGGGCCGACCACCAGGGGACCCTCCAGGGCGCCCTACTATTTTGAAATAATACCCACTCCTGTCCCTTTCAAAGTTTGAGGCAAAACAAAAATACTTATTGAGTACAAATGGAAAGTGAACAGCTGAACACATCTGAAGAACCAGGGTTGTTCTTGTCTCTCCCAAGCTACCACAAAGCTGTACAATAACTACACAATTGAGCAATTGAAGCAAGGAAAACACCTCTTAATAGGCAGCATTACAGAGCAGCTGTCAAGAACGGGATAGACTGAGTATAAATGGTGTAATACTCGACACTCCCTCGCTTTTCTTTGGCACCTCTTACTCAACATGGGACTGCATCGTTATAATGATTACGCGTCTGGTGTTACTTGTTCAACGAATCGCGTTCGATGCCTTCGCTCTGGAGAAAGAAAAATCAAAGTGGTCATTTATGTTTCCAGAAAACGTCATGCCGCCTTCCCGTTTTTGTGCGGTGCGCCTATCTCGTGCTTCTTCGTCTAATGATGATATGATATGCAATTTGTCGCGATCCTTTGAAGGCCGTGCAGCTTGAGTTGTTTGCATGCCGTGTTTGCTCGCGGCCTGCAGGCGAACGGATTTACATGTCTGCCCCCGAAAACAAGTTCGGCGCTATGTTGCCCAGCAGCATTGCATGCAAAGATTGGGTGAAGCTTCGTGCCTAAAACATGTCGTGACAGATGGTCGGCCCCCCCATACTATGATAGACTACACGGAGACTTCCCCTAATCGGACACCACGTTTTCCCCATGTGTCACATCATGCTTCGAAAAGCTTCGAAACGATGCAAATGATTCGTGCCTCGAAATGGCGCGAGTAACTCATGCCTCGACTTCATGCGAGTAACTGGTGCCTCGCAGTGATGCGAGCAACTCATGCCTCGAAGTGATGCGAGCAACTTGTGCTTCTCAACCGATGCAAATCGCATTGCCGCATTACATTATTGTTTTCTTAGACCACGGTTCCTCGCATCTTCCCTCATCCTCTCATCTAATACCGGTACTTATCACTTTCAGCTTAAACGACTTAATCGCCACTCGCTCGTGTCAACATCCGCCACTAAGCTAATCCACTCGGGTGCCGACGAAGGAGCCTGTTACTATAACTCTGTAATCGGGAGATGCGGAGAAGACGTGCAAGGCCGAGGTGAGAGCTGATAAAGCTAGCAATTCCGTTGCAACTTGTAATACAATAATCTCGCAATTAAAACAATGTTTTTTCGTTGAGGGGGGCCTAAGGGGGCTAAAGCATAGTCCCACCCGTGTTTGCGTGTCTACGTGTTTGCGTGTCTGCGTGCAGCTGTTTGAACGGCTCCGGTCACCTCCGCTTCCGATTATTTGGCACTGGCCTTGCGTGCGCATGACTAGGCCCCCCACTGACAGAAATATAGAGTTACGAGCATCGCAGCAGCCCAGATCCTTCTCAAAAGTTGTGGCGGAAAACATGTAATATTCAGCTACCCTGTGCTCGTATGGTAGCTACTTTGCCCTTCTTCGAATCTCCTCGCCTCCCTTGCTCTGAATTATTCACGGAGTCCTCAATGTGCACATTGTGTTGTTCAGCTACTACATTCCAGCTCTCGCATACTTCGATGCAACAAGCTGTCCGAACTTCAAATCCGACAGGCCGCCTGCGCACCCCAATATTTGGCTCAGGCCCTGCGCGCGCACGACTTGTTTTACCAGCATCGCAGCAGCCCAGATCCTTCGCAGCAGCTGTTACGGAACATATGCAGTATTCAGCTACTGAGTACCCATGCTGTAGCTACTTTGCCCCTCTTCGAATCCCCTCGCCTTCCTCGCTCTGAACTGTTCGCGGGGTCCTCGGATCTACACATTTCCTCGTACCTCCTTGCCGTTCTAGTGACTAGTGACTGCTAAAGCGTTGGGACTAGTCATCCAACATGACGGGTATACTTGCGCTAGCCGAAGACACAGAGGATTTTGATGCCGATATTTTGTAAAGACCAACTACCACACCCATGCCTAACTACCACACCTATGACCAACTACCACACCCATGCCTAACTACCACACCCATGACCAACTACCTCACCCATGCCTAACTACCACACCCATGACCAACTACCTCACCCATGCCTAACTACCACACCCATGACCAACTACCTCACCCATGCCTAACTACCACACCCATGACCAACTACCTCACCCATGCCTAACTACCACACCCATGACCAACTACCTCACCCATGCCTAACTACCACACCCATGACCAACTACCTCACCCATGCCTAACTACCACACCCATGACCAACTACCTCACCCATGCCTAACTACCACACCCATGACCAACGACCACACCCATGCCTAACTACCACACCCATGCCTAACTACCTCACCCATGCCTAACTACCTCACCCATGACTAGCTACCACCACCATGGCTAACAACAACACCTGTGCCCAACAAACACGCCCAATAACCAAACCCATGCCCAACAATAACTCCCATACCCTACTGTCGACCCCCTGCTCCACTATCACACCCACAGGCCTGACAGTGGTCCCATGCCTGACCCATGGGCACCATCACACCCATGCCACACAATCGCATCCATACCATATCATCAGTTTCCCAATTCCATACTATCACACCCACAGGCCTGACAGTGGTCCCATGCCTGACCCATGGGCACCATCACAACCATGCCACTCTCACATCCATGCTATAGTATCAGTTTACCAATCCCATACTATCACACCCACAGGCCTGACAGTGGTCCCATGCCAGACCCATGGGCACCATCACACCCATGCCACTCTCACATCCATACTATAGTATCAGTTTACCAATCCCATACTATCACACCCACAGGCCTGACAGTGGTCCCATGCCAGACCCATGGGCACCATCACACCCATGTCACACTATCACATCCATACTATATCATCAGTTTATCAATTCCATACTATCACACCCACAGGCCTGACAGTGGTCCCATGCCTGACCCAGAGCACCATCACACCCATGCCACACTACCAAATTGATACCATATCATCAGTCTATCAATCCCATATTATCACACTCACAGGCCTGACAGTGGTTCCATGCTTGTGTGGAGATCATTGCTGCTATTAGCAGTTGTGTTCACAGCTGGACATGGTTCGCAGGTGAGAGCGGGGAAGAGCGCACCATTTTTAGGGCAGGCACGGCATCAATGCATACTTGATAATGATAACGCCTGGTGGGGCGTGGTTTTAAGGGAGCCCGTCGTACGCGGGTGGGGAGCCTCAACTGGACAAGCTACCATCGCGGTTGACAACAACCTGCAACGCTAAGAGCGACCGAAGGGGGAGTCGAACCCCCGACTCTTCATCATCAAGCGATCTGGTCAACCACTAGACCATTGTATATCACTGAAAGGGGATGATGCATACTTGGGGGGGTCTTCGACACCCTTTTATTGGGCTCATAAGATGGTGCATGATGATGATGATGATGATGATGATGATGATGATGATGATGATGATGATGATGATGATGATGATGATGATGATGATGATGATGATGATGATGATGATGATGATGATGATGATGATGATGATGATGATGATGATGATGATGATGATGATGATGATGATGATGATGATGATGATGATGATGATGATGATGATGATGATGATGATGATGATGATGATGATGATGATGATGATGATGATGATGATGATGATGATGATGATGATGATGATGATGATGATGATGATGATGATGATGATGATGATGATGATGATGATGATGATGATGATGATGATGATGATGATGATGATGATGATGATGATGATGATGATGATGATGATGATGATGATGATGATGATGATGATGATGATGATGATGATGATGATGATGATGATGATGATGATGATGATGATGATGATGATGATGATGATGATGATGATGATGATGATGATGATGATGATGATGATGATGATGATGATGATGATGATGATGATGATGATGATGATGATGATGATGATGATGATGATGATGATGATGATGATGATGATGATGATGATGATGATGATGATGATGATGATGATGATGATGATGATGATGATGATGATGATGATGATGATGATGATGATGATGATGATGATGATGATGATGATGATGATGATGATGATGATGATGATGATGATGATGATGATGATGATGATGATGATGATGATGATGATGATGATGATGATGATGATGATGATGATGATGATGATGATGATGATGATGATGATGATGATGATGATGATGATGATGATGATGATGATGATGATGATGATGATGGTGATGATGATGATGATGATGATGATGATGATGATGATGATGATGGTGATGATGTGATGATGATGATGATGATGATGATGATGATGATGATGATGATGATGATGATGATGATGATGATGATGATGATGATGGTGATGATGATGATGATGATGATGATGGTGATGATGGTGATGATGGTGATGATGGTGATGATGGTGATGATGGTGATGATGGTGATGATGGTGATGATGGTGATGATGGTGATGATGGTGATGATGGTGATGATGGTGATGATGGTGATGATGGTGATGATGGTGATGATGTGTGATGATGATGGTGATGATGGTGATGATGGTGATGATGGTGATGATGGTGATGATGGTGATGATGGTGATGATGGTGATGATGGTGATGATGGTGATGATGGTGATGATGGTGATGATGGTGATGATGGTGATGATGGTGATGATGGTGATGATGGTGATGATGGTGATGATGGTGATGATGGTGATGATGGTGATGATGGTGATGATGGTGATGATGGTGATGATGGTGATTGATGGTGATGATGGTGATGATGGTGATGATGGTGATGATGGTGATGATGGTGATGATGGTGATGATGGTGATGATGGTGATGATGGTGATGATGGTGATGATGGTGATGATGGTGATGATGGTGATGATGGTGATGATGGTGATGATGGTGATGATGGTGATGATGGTGATGATGGTGATGATGGTGATGATGGTGATGATGGTGATGATGGTGATGATGGTGATGATGGTGATGATGGTGATGATGGTGATGATGGTGATGATGGTGATGATGGTGATGATGGTGATGATGGTGATGATGGTGATGATGGTGATGATGGTGATGATGGTGATGATGGTGATGATGGTGATGATGGTGATGATGGTGATGATGGTGATGATGGTGATGATGGTGATGATGGTGATGATGGTGATGATGGTGATGATGATGATGATGGTGATGATGGTGATGATGGTGATGATGGTGATGATGGTGATGATGGTGATGATGATGGTGATGATGGTGATGATGGTGATGATGGTGATGATGGTGATGATGGTGATGATGGTGATGATGGTGATGATGGTGATGATGGTGATGATGGTGATGATGGTGATGATGGTGATGATGTGATGATGGTGATGATGGTGATGATGTGATGATGGTGATGATGGTGATGATGGTGATGATGGTGATGATGGTGATGATGGTGATTGATGGTGATGATGGTGATGATGGTGATGATGGTGATGATGGTGATGATGGTGATGATGGTGATGATGGTGATGATGGTGATGATGGTGATGATGGTGATGATGGTGATGATGGTGATGATGGTGATGATGGTGATGATGGTGATGATGGTGATGATGGTGATGATGGTGAATGGTGATGATGGTGATGATGGTGATGATGGTGATGATGGTGATGATGGTGATGATGGTGATGATGGTGATGATGGTGATTGGTGATGATGGTGATGATGGTGATGATGGTGATGATGTGATGATGGTGATGATGGTGATGATGTGATGATGGTGATGATGGTGATGATGGTGATGATGGTGATGATGGTGATGATGGTGATGATGGTGATGATGGTGATGATGGTGATGATGGTGATGATGGTGATGATGATGATGGTGATGATGGTGATGATGGTGAATGATGGTGATGATGGTGATGATGGTGATGATTGATGATGGTGATGATGGTGATGATGGTGATGATGATGATGGTGATGATGGTGATGATGGTGATGATGTGGATTGATGGTGATGGTGATGGTGATGGTGATGGTGTGATGGTGATGGTGATGGTGATGGTGATGGTGATGGTGATGGGTGATGGTGACGGTGATGGTGACGGTGATGGTGATGGTGATGGTGATGGTGATGGTGATGGTGATGGTGATGGTGATGGTGATGGTGATGGTGATGGTGATGGTGATGGTGATGGTGATGGTGATGGTGATGGTGATGGTGATGGTGATGGTGATGGTGATGGTGATGGTGATGGTGATGGGTGATGGTGATGGTGATGGTGATGGTGATGGTGATGGTGATGGGATGGTGATGGTGATGGTGATGGTGATGGTGATGGTGATGGTGATGGTGATGGTGATGGTGATGGTGATGGTGATGGTGATGGTGATGGTGATGGTGATGGTGATGGTGATGGTGATGGTGATGGTGATGGTGATGGTGATGATGTGATGGTGATGGTGATGGTGATGGTGATGGTGATGGTGATGGTGATGGTGATGTGATGGTGATGGTGATGGTGATGGTGATGGTGATGGTGATGGTGATGGTGATGGTGATGGTGATGGTGATGGTGATGGTGATGGTGATGGTGATGGTGATGGTGATGGTGATGGTGATGGTGATGATGATGATGATGATGGTGATGATGATGGTGACATTTTTCCTGGTGCCCTACTGGACTACAAATGTGCCCTTAGCATTC
Source organism: Microglena sp. YARC (assembly GCA_022414725.1). Taxonomy (NCBI): domain Eukaryota; kingdom Viridiplantae; phylum Chlorophyta; class Chlorophyceae; order Chlamydomonadales; family Chlamydomonadaceae; genus Microglena; species Microglena sp. YARC. Next base: position 9,561 of record JAJSRW010001157.1, on the reverse strand, counting down.
TGGATCATAATAGTGCCGCAAGAGTGCAGAAAAGGGTGCCCTCAGCTTGGTCAGTGGGTGTGGGTGCAGCTGTAATCAGGACCTGGGGGGACGTTGTGCCCAGCAGGCGGGTGGTGGGATGGGAGTTGGAGTGGGTGCGGGTCAGTATCAAGGAGGACTTACAAACATCAGGCACAAAGAAGAAGACAACAAGTCTTATGCAGCGTTGCAAGCGACGCGGAAAATTGGCGGAATGTGTTTGGCAAGGGAACAAAAGGTGGCAACGATGGAGCTGACCAAAGCGAGTTAGTTACGTGACCGTTGGCTGACGTGCCAGGCTTCAATTTTTTTCGGTCGGACAAACGGACAAATGGGTAAACATGGGGGCTCCCGCCCCCTTGAAGAGGGGGCGCCGCCAAAAATGCAACATAATAGTGCTGCAGGGGTGCAGAAAAGGGTGCCAAAGAGCTCCCCAATTTGCAGTGCATAATTTATAGTGAACACAACGACATATGTATGTACGTGAACATGTATTTGGGTGTATATGTTAGTTTCTGTGAGAGGGGAGAAGAGGACAGGGGTAGGCATGGCATACTTTATAGTGTACCGTACACAACAACATATAAACATACGTAAACATGTGCTTGGGTGTATATGTAAGCCGTCGTGTACACTAATATTTGTGTGAGAGCGGAGAAGAGCGCACCATGTCGCGCTCAGGGGACCAGGGAATTGAATTGAATTGACTTGACTTGACTTGACTTGAATTGAATTGACTTGAATTTAATTTAATTTAATTTAATTGATTACATGGTCAATCAGCCTTAAGTGCAAGGTACAACGTGCAATGTACAAAGTACAAGGTACAACGTGCAGTGTACTAAGTACAAGGAACAAAGTGCAGTGTACAATGTACATGGTACACCGTGCAGTGTACAAAGTACATGGTATACTGTGCAGTGTACAAAGTACATGGTACACCGTGCAGTGTACGAAGTTCAAGGTGCAAAGTGCAGTGTACACAGTACAAGGTACAACATGCAGTGTAAAAAATTCAAGGTACAACGTGCAGTGTACAAGCCAGATTATGTTTAGTAGAGGTATCATCTCTCAGTTGAAGCCTCTCACACCCACACTCATGTATCCAAATTTATGGATCAACTGAATTGATTTAAATCATCCCCACCTTAATATTGTGTAATGATAACTCCCGGTGGGGCGTGGTGTTAAGGGAGCCCGTCGTCCGCGGGTGGGGAGCGGTCTCCTACCTCAACTGGACAAGCTACCATTTGACGACGACCTGCAACGCCAAGAGCGACCAAAGGGGGAGTCGAACCCCCGACTCTTCATCCTCGAGCGATCTGGTCTACCACTAGACCATTGTATTTCACTGAAAGGGGCTTTAATATTGTGTATGGATATCGCAAGCTGTGTGATATACATGGATATAACCATTCATTATTTTTGTATCCTATCCATGAGTTTGAGTTTTGCTAATCCCTGTAATCCACACCCATCCACTGTCTCCTTGCCCTAAACTAAATTGCCCAATGACTACCCCCCCCCCCCCCCCCCCTCTCTCACCCCTACCCCCTACCCCCTCTATCTCCTTCCCAAATGTAGGCTCTTGTGGTTAGGGCCCTATGGTAAACTGCCCAATGGCTCCCCCCCCCCCCCCCCCCCCCCCTCTCTCACCCCTGCCCCCTACCCCTACCTCTACCCCCCGCCCCTACCCCCTCTATCACCTTTTCCAACTGTAGGCTCTGTGGTTAGGGCCCTACGGTAAAACTGCCCAATGGCTACCCCCCCCCCCCCCCCCCCTCCTCTACCCCTGCCCTACCCCTTCCTCTCACCCCTACCCCCTACCTCTACCCCCGCCCTACCCCTCTATCTCCTTTCCAACTGTAGGCTCTGTGGTTAGGGCCCAACGGTAAACTGCCCAATGGCTCCCCCCCCCCCCCCCTCCTCTCACCCCTGCCCCCCTTCCCCTTCCTCTCACCCCTACCCCCCTACCCCTACCCCCTACCTACCCCTACCCCCCGCCCCTACCCCCTCTATCTCTTTTCCAAATGTAGGCTCTGTGGTTAGGGCCCTATGGTAAACTGCCCAATGGCCAGACAGCTTCTGAGCCACTTCCTCTACCAGTGATTGAACTTCCCACCAAGTGCCCAGGCTGCTTGGGGACATGCAACGAGGAACTGGGAAAGGTGAGGGGGGCTTTGTGGGGGACGAGAGGGGGGGGCTTTGTGGGGAGGAGAGGGGGGCTTTGTGGGGGACGATAGGGGGGGTTGTGGCGGGGGAGGAGAGGAGGGTTGCAGATGGGGGTATGTGGCGGCATAGGTGAGGGTGGTTTGGGTGGGTGAGGCTGGGGATGTACAATGAGGAGCTGGGAAGGTGAGGGGGCTTATGTGGTGGAGGAGGCTGCTGGTGGTGGTAGGGAGGTGAGGAAAGAGGCTTCTGGTGGTGGGGGTTATTGCTGACCAGGAGGGGGTGGTGGAGGTGAGGGAGGAGGCTGCTGGTTAGGGGAGTTAATGTGAGCTAGGGAGGGGTGGTGGAGTGTGAAGGGCGGAATATGGGTTTGTGTTGGCGAAGAGCAAAGGGCCCCCCCCCCCTCCCTCCCTCCACCTCCACCTCCCCTCTCCCCACTTGACCCCCCTTCAATCTACACTCCACTACACACCTTGGTCAAACAATACCCCCACACACCACCACCACCTACACTCCACCACACACCTTGGTCAACAATATCCCCCCCCCCACCACCACCACCTAACACTCCACCTACACTCCACCACACTTCTTGGTCAAACAATATCCCCCACCGCCACACCCACCTTCACACTCCACCCAACACATCTTGGTCAACAATATCCCCCCCCACCACCACCACCACCACCTACACTCACCACACTTTCTTGGTCAACAATATCCACCCCCCCCCCACCACCACCACCTACACTCCACCACACTTCTTGGTCAACAATATCCCCCCACCACCACCACCACCTACACTCCACATACACTTGGTCAACAATATCCCCCACCACCAACCACACCCCACCACCACCTACACTCAACCACACTTCTTGGTCAACAATATCTCCCCCCACACCACCACCACCCTACACTCCCAACCACACTTCTTGGTCAACAATATCCCCCCCCCACCACCACCACCTACACTCCACCACACACCTTGACCGTCCAACAATATCCCCCACCACCAACCACCACTCCACCTACACTCCACCACACATCCTTGGTCAACAATAATATGCCCCCCCCACCACAGATGTAAAGACCTATACACTGAACCAGCAGGACTTTTGACGTGTAGGGTGCCAGGATTGAGGCAACATTTTGCCCAGACCCCCCATTGAGAGAGCCACTTCAAAACCACACTACGACTCCACCACACTTTCGTTATGGTCAACACCTGATATATCCCCCCCGGGCACCACCACGAGGCACCTACACTCCATCCACACTTTTGGTCCAACATATCACACTGAGCCCCCTACCCGCACCCCACCACCACACTCAACACTTCTTGGTCAAACAATATCCCCCACCTACCACGGAGACCACCTACACTCCACCAACACACTTCTTGGTCAAAAACAGATGATCCCCCCCCCAAAACCATGACAATGGCAGGAGAGAGAGAACCACCACCTACACTCCAGCGCACACACCTGTGCACTTTGGTCAACAATATCCCCCCCCACGCACCTACCACCACCATACACTCCACACACACTTTGGTCAACATATTCCCCCTCCACCACCACCACCTACACTCCACCCCAACACCATTGGTCAACAATATCCCCACCACCACCACCACACCTACACTCCACCACACACTCTTGGTCAACAAATATCCCCCCACCACCACCACCACACTCACCACAACATCCCCTTTTTTTTTTTTTTTTTCAAGCTCTCTATCTCTCTCTATCTATCCATCATCTCTACCACTCTACCTATCCACCACCACTCATGTGGTCAACAATAATCCCCCACTCCACCACACACCTTTACGTCAACAATAATCCCCCCCCCCCCACCACCACCACCACCTACACCTCCACCACCACCATCCAGCCACACCACCACCATGCCAATCTCCTAACACTCCACCACACACGTCCTTGGTCAACAAATCCCCCCCCCCAACCACCCACCACCACCACCACCACACCACAACCACCGTATCTCCACTCACAACACCGTTGGTCAACAATATCCCCCCCGCCCCCCACACCACCACTACACTCCACCAACAACACCTACGTCAACGAGATCCCCCCCCCCACAGCCACCACCACCACCACCACCTACACTCCACACCACCACCACTACCACCACCCCAACCTACACTCCACGAACAACACCTTGGTCAAGCAATAATCCCCCCCCCCCCTCCATCCACCCCCTCCACCTCCCCCTCCACCTCCCCTCCACCACACACCTTGGTGACAAATCTCCCCCCTCCCCACCCCCCCACCCCCCTCATACCTTGACCCCTCCACCTCCGCTCGGCACATCACACCTTGGCCAATAATACCCCCCCCCCTTCTCTCCCCGTGGCCCGCGCACCCGCCACCCGCACCCCACCACAACAAGCACGACACACACTTGACCCCCTCCACCCCCTTGCCCCAACTCCCAGGGTTACTTCCACACGGCGACTCCCGCCCCACATGTGACCGCCACCCCCCCCCCTACCACTACCACAGACCACTAACCAATACCACCCACACACCACCACCAACACCACCAACAACCCTCTACATTCCCTTTCACCTAAAATCCACCACAAACACCTATCCCAGCAATACCAACCCTCATCTCCCTCCCCCCCACACTTACCCTCTGCCCTCCCCCCCCCCCCCACCCCCTACACCTTCCCTCACAGCACCATATTCCAACAATAACCAACACCCCCTTCCCCCGCGCCCCTCCCCCCCCTCGCACCTTCAACTACACTAAACACCTATTCCATCAAGTACCGGTAACCACCCTCCCCCCCACACTCGCCCCCCCCTTCCCCCTGCACCTTCACACCATACACCTATCCGAATCAATACCAACACCCCTTGCCCCTCCCTTCCCCCCCTGCACCTCCCACCACACACCTATTCCATCATACCAACAGCCCCCTTCCCCCTCCCCCGCTGCACCTTCACCACCAATACAGCCTATCCGATCAATACCAAAAACCCCTTCCCCTCCTTCCCCCCCCTGCACTTCCCCACCACACACTCTATTCCATCAATTACCACACCCTTCCCCTCCTCCCCCCTGCACCTTCCCCACACACCATATTCATCAAATACCAACACCCCCTTCCCCTCCTTCCCCCCCCTGCACCTTCCCCACCACACACCTATTCCATCAATACCAACACCTCATCCCTTTCCCTCTTCACCCCTGCAACCTTCCCCACCACACACTATTCCAGTCAATAACCAACACCCCTTCACCCTCCTTGCCCCCCCTGCACCTTCCCACCCGCACACACTATCATCAATCACCAACACGCCCTTCCACTCCTTCCCGCCCCTGCACCTTCCACACCCCACCTATTCCCCTTTTTCAAAATACGGGCAACAAACCCCTTACCCTCCTTCCCGTCCCCCTGCACCTTCCCCACCACACACCTATTCATCAATACCACACCCCCTTCCCGCTCCTTCCCCCCCCTGCACCTTCCCCACCACACACACTATTTCCATGCAATACGGCAACACCCCCTTCCCCTCCTTCCCCCCTGCACCTTCCCGCACACACACAACCTATTTCCATCAATACAACACCCACAGCCTTCCCTCCTTCCCCCCTGCACCTCCCGCACCACAGCCCATCTATTCCATCAATACCAACACCCCTTCCCCCCCCCCTCCCCCCCCTGCACCTCCCCAGACCACACGTCACCTATTCCTCCAATACCACACCTCCTTCCCCCCCCCCCCCCCTGCACCTGTTCCCACCCACACCTTTCCATCAATACCAACACCTCCCTTGCCTCCTTCCCCCCCCTGCACCTTCCCCCCCACACATCCTATTCCCATCAATACCGAACACCCCCTTCCCTCCTTCCCCCCTGCACCTTCCCCACCACACAACCTATTTCCATCAATACACACCCCCTTCCCCTCCTTCCCCCCTGCACTTCCCCACCAACACCTATTCCATCAATACCAACACCCCCTTTCCCCGCCCCCTCCCCCCGACTGCTGCACTCTCCCACCACACACCTACTTCGCATCAATACCAAACACCTCCTTCCCCCCCTCCCCCCCCTGCACGCTTCCCACGCACACACCCTATTCCATCAATAACAAACACCCCCTTCCCCTCCTTCCCCCCCTGCACCTTCCCTCACCAACACACTATTCCATCAATACCAACACCCCCTTCCTCCTTGCCCCCTGCACCTTCCCCACCATACACCTATTCCATCAATACCAAACACCTCCCTTCCCCTCCTTGCCCCCCCCTGGCACCTTCCCCACTCACAACACCTATTTCCATCATACCCAACACCGCCTTCCCCCTCCTGACCTTTCCCCACCACAACCCTAATTCCATCAATATACAACACCCTCTCTTCCCCTCCTTCCCTTCCCGCTGCCAACCTTCCCACGACACAACCTATTCCATCAAGTAACCAACACCCCCTTCCCCCCGCCCCTCCCCCTCCTGCACCTTCCCTCACCACAGCACCTATTTTCCATCAATACCAACACCGTCCTTCCCGCCCCCCTCCGCCCCCCCTGCACCTTCCCACCTGACAGTACACGCTATTCCATCAATAGCCAAACACCCCTTCCCCTCTTCCCCCTCTGCACGCTTCCCCACCGACATTGTCACCTATTCATCAATACCACCCTCCCTTTCCCCCTCTTCCCCCGCCCCCTGCACCTTCCCCCACCACACAACCTATTCCATCAATTGACCTACACCAGCCTTCCCTCTTCCCCCCCCTGCACCTTCCCCACCACGACAACCTATTCCATCAATACCAACACCGCCCTTCCCCCCCCCTCCCCCTGCACCTTCCGCCACCACGAGCGAGCCTATTCATCAATAGCAACACCTCCTTACCCCTCCCCCCATGCACGTTCCCCAACACACACTATTTCCGATCATAATTACCAACACCTCCGGTGTGGCGGCCCTCCTTGGCCCACCCCCTGGCACCTTCCCCGCCGACTACACCTATTCCATCAATAGCCGACACCCCCTTTCCCCCTCCTTCCCCCCTTGGACTGTCAAACCTTCCCACGGCTCACCACACACCTATTCAGTGCGAATACACACCGCCCTTCCCCCTCCTTCGGGCCGTTGGTCCCCCTGCACCTTCCTTCGCACTCACTAGCATTATTTCTTTGAGCCCGTTATTTGCGCGATCATAGCCAACACCCCCTTCCCCTCCTTCGCCTTGCCCCCTGCACTTCCCCCACCACATCGAGCCTATTGCCAATCAATACCAACACCGAGGCCTCCTCTCCTTCCCCCCCTGCACCTTCCCGCACCACACACCTATTCCATGTGCAAATAGCCAACACCGCCCTTCCGCTTGCCTTCCCCCGCCCTGGCACCTCCCGACCACACACCTATGGGCCATCAATACAACACCCTCCCTTCCCCTCTTCCCCCCCCTGAACGCTTCCCCACCACACACCCTATTCCATCAATACCAAACTTCCCCTTCCCCTCCTTCCCCCTGCACCTTTCCCCACACACAGGCCTATTCCTTCATACTCAACCCGCCTTGCCCCTCCTTTTCCCCCCCCTGCACTCCCACCATCACACCTATTCCAATCAATACCAGGAACACCGACCCTTCGCCGGCTCCTTTCCCCCTCGCCTGCCACTTTCCCCACCACATGCACCTATTCCATCAATACAAACACCCCCTTCCGCCTCCTTCCCCCCCCTGCACCTTCCCCAAGACCACCAGCACCTATTCCATGCAATACCAAACACCCCCTTCCCCTCCTTCCCCTGCACCTTCCCACCACACACCTAATTCATCAATACGCAACACGACCCTTCCCCCCCCCCTCCCCGCTGCACCTTCCCACCACACACCTATTCCATCATTACCAACGCCCCAAATTTGCCCCCTCCCTCCCCCCCTCGTGGCAACCTTCCCCACCACACACCTATTCCATCAATACCAACACATACCCCCCTTCCCCTCCTTCCCCCCCCTGCACCTTCCCTCACTCGCTGACGAGCCTATTCCATCAATAGCCAACAATCCGGCCCTTCCCCTCTTCCCCTGCACGCTTCCCCTTATCGGGACAACACCTATTCCAACAATACCAAACACCTCCCTTGTCCCCCCCTCCCCCCCTCTGCAACGCTTGCACCACCTACAGGCATATGTGTACCTATTCCATCAGTACCGGGAAACACTACGCCACTCCGACCCCCGCCCTCCCCCCCTGCACCTTCACACGCATACAACCTATCCGATCATACCAAACCCCCTTCCCCTCCTTCCCCCCCTGCACCTTTCCGCACACATGGCACCTATTCCAGTGGCCATGCCAACACCCCTTTCCCGCTCCTTCCCCCCTGCACCTTCACCACCATACACCTATCCGATCAAATCCAACACCCCCTTCCCCCGCCCGTATGGCGTGTTGGCACCCCTTACCGATAGTCGCGCCGCACTCTCCCCCCTTACCTTTCCCACCACTAATGCTCATTCTCTCATATTACCGACACCGATTCTCCTCCCTCCTTCCCCCCTCCGCTGGTGGCAACCTCTCTTCATTCACCAACCTTCGTAGGTTTGTTTCCATCAATACCTTGTGTCGAAACATTGTTACCGCCCCTTTTGTTTCCCCGTCCTTCCCCGGGCGCTGAGCGCTTCCCCACTGTTTGCATTCGAACACCCTTATATTCCAATCAAATTACTCAACACCTTTTTTGCCCGTGTGGTTGGCCCCACCGGGGTTCCGCCTCCCTGCATTTGGCTCTTCCCCCCTTACACACATTATTCCAATCAATACCTAGGTTAACACTTCGGGCCACTTCCCCTTTCCTGTGTCCCGTCTCCCCTGTGCACCTTCCTCACAGCACACACCTATTCCATCAATTACCTAAACCCCGTAATTATTCGGCCTCTTCCTCCTCCTTTCCCGCCTGCACCTTCCCCACCAGGCAGCACGCTATTCCATCAATACCAACACCCGCCTCCCCTCCTCCCCCCTGCACGCTTCCCCACGAAACACAGCCTATTCCTATCAATCCTAACACGCGCCGTTGCCCCTCCCTTCCCCCCGCCCTTGCACCTTCGCCCACGGCACAACATCCTATGGTTCCAGTCAATCCGAACACCCCCCTTCCCCTCCTTCCCCCCCTGCACCTTACCCTTGCACGCACACGTACAACTATTCCATCAATCCCAACCCTTGTCCTTCCTCCTTCCCCCCTAGGCACCTTCCCCACCACAGCTCACCTATTCCTCAATACCAAAACACCCCTTCCCCTCCTTCCCCCCTGCACCTTCCACCACCCACACACCTATTGTTCATCAATCCAACACGCTTTGGCCGC
>JAJSRW010000592.1:0-35564 GCA_022414725.1 Microglena sp. YARC | reverse complement strand
AACAGAGAGAGAGTCTACAATGTCGGCGCTGGCTGGCACATGCACCTTGAGGCATGAGGCATGGAAAGCACTAGTTGTTCAGGGACCGCTCCGTGTGGACGGGACACTTCTGTCGCCGACATGAGGTTGAGATGAGGGAGGCCCACCGCCTGTTGTACGCATGAGGGATGGGGTGGGTGTGAAGGGTGGGTGAGAGGGAGTGGAGGGTGAGGGGAAGGGGTGGTGTGGGTGGGGTGAGGGTGAGGGGCGAGGGGTGGGGCCGAGGGGTAGGGCGTGAGTGGGGGGTGAGGGGTGGGGTGGGTGGTGCGGTGATGGGTAAAGTTGAGATGAGGGATGGCCCATTACTGTTAGCATGAGAGAGGCGGGTGGAGTGAGGGGAGTGGGAGGGGTGAAGGGGGAAGGGTGGCTGTGGTGAGCGGGTGAGGGTTGGTGTGCAGGGGGTAGACTTTCAATTGTTTGGGCATGCGGGTGAGCAGGAGAAAGCCAGAGTTGGGTGGATGAGGATAGTTGGTGGGTGTTGTGGGATAGGGTGAGGGTGAGGGGAAATCTTTTCATTGTGTTTTGGCATTGGGGGGTGAAAACAGAAGAGCCAGGGTGGGGGTGGCTGAGTATGAGGGCGGCCCACGCTCCTGTGATAGGAGAGGGAGGGGGTAGTTGAGGGTGAAGCGGTGAGGGGGGGATATCTCATTGTGTGTTGGCATGGGGGTGAGAAAGTATAAGCCAGGGTTGGGGGTGGGTTGATACTCGAGGGGGCCTCACTCCTGTGAGTAGCGGAGAGGGAGGGGGTTGAAGTGGGTGGGGTGAGGGTGAGGGGGGATACTTTATTGTGTTTGGGCATCGCGGGATGAAAGAACGCCCAGCTTTGGAAGTTGGGCGTAGGGTTGGGGGTGCGGCATGAAAAAAACTGGTCTGTAATGCGCCCTTATAATTCAGGGTAGCTGCCTAAACTGCTGCTTGTCGGCTGGAAAGAAAGACACTGGTCTGTAGGTCTCTATAATTTCAGGGTATGCCTAGAAACGGCTGCTTGTAGCTGAAGAAAACACTGGCTGTACTGTGCTTATAATTCAGGTAGCTGCCTAGCAACAGCTGTCTGCTTGTAGCTGGAAAGAAAAACACTGGTCTGTATGTGCTATAACTTCAGGGTAGTGCCTAGAAGCTGCTGCTTGTAGCTGGAAAGAAAAACACTGGTCAATGTGTGCCTTCTGATGCACAAGGTCCAATAAACATTGTTCCATGGGGCTACCACTGTGTGTTTTATTTCAGATTCTCTAGGCAAGGTTGTTTAGGCTGGTGGCACCGTGGAACTCAAAACTATTTTCAGAAAAGTTGAGTACCACCGAGTTGTAGTGTGCGACGTGAAGGCCGTCACCTCCGTTATTAGTTAGGCCGGGGGCGCAGTTTGAAGGGCCACAGTTTTGTTGTGGGGAGTCGTTTGCGGGGGGCCACTGTGGTTTGTGGGGGGCGCAGTGTTGAAGAGAGGCCACTGTGTGTCTTGGTGGGGGGGGGGCGTTAGGTGGGGCACTGATGTTTTTGTGGGGGGCAGCGTTGAAGAGACGGGCCACACTGTGTGTTTGTGGGGGGGGGGGGGGTTAGGGGGGCACTGGGGTGCTTGTGTGTGTGGGGGGGGGGCGTAGGGGGGCGCCACTGTTGTGTTGTGGCGGGGGCGCAGGTTGAAGAATGGGCCACTCGTGTGTTGTGGGGGGGGCGATTAGGGGGGGGGGCACTGTGTGTGTGGGGGGCGCAGGGTTGAAGAAGGGCCAACTGGTGTTCTGTCGGGGGGGGCGTTTAGCGGGGGGCACTGTGTGTTTGTGGGGGGCGCAGGTTGAAGAAGGCCACTGTGTGTGTCTGTGGTGGGGGGGGCAATTAGGGGGGGGCACTGTGTGTTGTGGTTGTTGGGGGGGGCGTTAGGGGGGGGGCGCAACACTTTGTGTGTTCTTGTGGGGGGCCGCAGTTGAAAAGGCCACTGTGTTTTGTGGGGGGGGGCGTAGGGGGGGGCACTGTGTGGTTGTGGGGGCGCAGGTTGGACAGAAGGGCCACTGTGTGTTTGTGGGGGGGGCGTTACGGCGGGGGGCACTGGTGTTTTGTGGGGGGGGGGATCGGCGCCAGGTTGAAGAAAGGGCCACAGTGGTGTTGTTGTGGGGGGGGGGCGCTGTAGGGGGGGGCATGTCTGTTGTTTGCTGGGGGGGGCAAGGTTGAAGAAGGGCACGTGTGTTTGGGGGGCGGGCGTAGAGGGGCACTGTGTGTTGTGTGGGGGGGGGGCGGGGGGCGTAGGCGGGGGCAACTGAGTGTTTGTCGGGCGGCGCAGGTTGAAGAAGGGCCACTGTGTGTTGTGGGGGGGGCGTTAGGGCGGGGGGGCACTGTGTGTTGTGGGGGTGCAGGTTGAGCGGGCCACTGTGTGTTTGTGGGGGGGGCGTAAGGGGGGCACGTGTGTTTTGTGGGGCGCAGGTTGAAGAGAGGGCCACTGTGTGTTTTGTGGGGGGCGGGGGGGGCAGTTAGGCGAGGGGCACAGTGTGTTTGTGGGGGGGCAGGTTGAAGAAGGGCCAGCTGTGATTGTTTGTGGCGGGTGGGGCGTTAGGGGGGGCACTGTGTTTTGTGGAGTGGGGGCGGGGGGCGGTTAGGGGGGCACTGACTGGTTTGGTGGGGGCGCAGTTGAAGAAGGCACTGTGGTGTTTGGGGGGGGTTAGGGGGGCCATGTGTGTCTTGTGGGGGGCGCAGGTGTGAAGAAGGCCACTGTGTGTTTTTTGGGAGGGGGGGGGGGGCGTTAGGGGGGGCACCTGTGTGTTTGTGGGGGCGCAGTTGACCAGAAGCGGCCCTCTGTTGTTGTGGGGGGGCTCTATGAGTGGGGGCACGGTGTGTTTGTGGGGCCGCAGGTTGAAGAAGGGCCACTGTGTGTTTGTGGGGGGCCCAGGTGAAGAGGGCCACTGTGTGTTGTTGGGGGCGGCGCGTTAGGGGGGGCACTGTGGTGTCTCGTGGGGGCGCCGCTAGGTTGAAGAAGGGCACTCGCGGTGTTTGTGGGGGGGGGGCGGCGTCAGGGGGGGGACTGTGGTTTGTGGGGGGGGCGTCAGGTTTGAAGAGGCCACTGCTGGTGTTTGTGGGGGCCAGGTGAAAAAGGGCCACTGTGTGTTTGTGGGGGCGGTGTTAGGGGGGCCATGTGTGTTGGGCGGGGCGCAGGTTGATAGAGGGGCACTTGTGTGTTGTGGGGGGGGGCGTTCTAGGGTGGGCAATGTTGTTTTGTGGGGGGCGCAGGTTGAATAAGGGCCACTGTGTGTTGTGGGGGGGGGCGCCTAGGGGGGGGCATGTGTGTTTGAGGGGGGGGGGGCGTTGGGGGGGGCACTGTGTTGTTTGTGGGGCGGCGCAGGTTTGAAGAACGGGCCCTGTGTGCGTGTGGGGGGGGCGCTTAGGGGGGGCACTGTGGTTTGGTGGGTGGGCGGTTCAGGTTGAAGAAGGGCACTGTGTGTTGTGGGGGGGGGTGGGGGGGTAGAGGGGGCACTGGGTTTTGGTGGCCGAGGTTGAAGACGGGCCAACTGTGTGTTTGTGGGGGGCCCAGGTTGTAAGAGAGGGCCCACTGTGTGTTTTGTGGGGGGGGGGCGTTTAGTGGGGGCACTGTGTGTTTTTGTGGGGCGCAGGTTGAAGAAGGGCCACTGTGTGTTTGGGGGGGAAGGGGTCGGTAGGGGGCTACTGTGTGTTTGTGGATGGCTCAGGTTGAAGAAGGGGCCGAGTGGTGTTTGTGTGGGGCCCAGGTTGAAGAAAGGCACTGTGTGTTTGTGGGGGGCGTTAGGGGGGCCCACTGTGTGTTTGTGGGGGCGCAGGTTGATACGAGGGGCCACTGTGTGGTTTTGTGGGGGGGAGCGTTAGGGGGCCACTCGTCGTGTGTGGGGGCGCAGTTGAACGAGTAAGGCGCCAACTGTGTGTTCCTGTGGGGGGGCTCTTCAGCGGGGGGCCAGCTGACTGGTTGTGGGGGGGGGGGCTTTGGGGGGGGGGCAACTGGTGTTTGTGGCGGCGCAGTGGTTGAAGAAGGGCCACTGCTGTGTTTGTGCGGGGGCCCAGGGTTGACAGAAGGCGCCACATGTGTGTTTGTGGGGGGGCGTCGTAGGGGGGGCCCACTGAGTGTTTGTTTGGGGGCGCAGCTTGAAGAAGGGCCACTGTGTGTTTCTTGTTGGGGGGGGCTTAGGGGGGGCACTGTGTGTTTGCGGGGGGCGCAAGGTTTGAAGAAGGGCCACTGTGTGTGTTGTGGGGGGGCGGTTAGGGGGGGCACTTGCTTTGTGTGGTGGTGGGGGCGTTAGGGGGGCGGCACTGGTGGTGTTTGTGGGGGGGTGCGTTAGGGGGGGGTCACTGTGTGTTTGTGGGGGGCGCAGGTTAAGAAGGGTCCACTGTGTGTTTTTGGGGGGGCGTTCAGGGGGGGCACTGTGGTTTTGTGGCGGCGCAGTTGAGAGAAGGGCCACTGTGGTTGTTGGGGGGGCGTTAGGGGGGGCACTGTGTGTTTTGTGGGGCCCAGGTTGAATGAAGGGGCCCAACAGTGGTGTTTTTTGTGCGATCGCGTCGCCAATCGTGCTCATTGGCGACACAATGGCGTCCAATAAACTACGTCAGGAAATGCCCCGACCCCCCATGGCTGGGACATGTGATGTTGTGAGGGGCGCAAGTCTGAGCAGAAAGCGGCACTGCATGCTGCTATTCAACCTGTTCTGTAGGGTCATCTTCGTGGTGGGAGGGCCAGGGTTGAAGATCCACTGTGTGTGTGGGGGGTTAGTAGGCACTGTGTGTTTGTGCGGGCAGTTGAAGAAGGGCCATCAGTGTGTTTTTTGTGCGACGCGTCGCATATCGTGTTGCTACATGGCGACACATGGGTCCAATAAACTAGTCAGAAATGCCCTGGACCCCCAGGCTCAGCGCTTCAATCAGTGGGTTGGGGGCAGTGCGTCCACAATGGGCTGCACCACAAGTCGCTCATTCGCCAAGCGTCGCACGGAGGAAAAACAGTGGTGGCTGCTCACATCGTATAAGCTTTTTAATCCTGCTTTTGTTTGTCATGGTATGGTTATGGAATGGTTTTATGGTACATGGAATGTTTTTACGGTACATGGAATGGTTTTATGGTACATGGTATGGTTTTATTCAACTTGGTTTGATTTGGTAAGGATTGGATCTGTATTGCTTTGTCTAATTCAGTTTGGTTCGGCCAGGATTGGATCTGTATTGCTTGGTCCAATTCAGTTTGGTCAGGCCAGGATTGGATCTGTATTACTTAGTCTAATTTGGATTAGTTTTGTACAGATGTGGATCACATAGTATGAGCCTTTTAAATGAAAATTATCACCGTAGCATGAACTCAGGGCCCCTGTATTTCATCGTTTAAAACCTATTGTTTGGGGTTCATTCAGCTCATCAGTTTTTTTTTTTCTTTAGCTCCCTCCGATATCATGGTTGGGATGCAAGTCCCTTTAGCCTATTTGGCTACCCCCCCTGAACTGTAACATCATACATGAGAGTACACCTGGGATTTTAATCCCCAGCAGTGATGAAGCCCCCCGGCTGATAGCTCCTTCATGTTTTTTAGTTGCTGCAGACAGTCCAGTATGGGCACCAGAGTACCGTAACCCTCCTCCCCCTCCTTTCTCCCTCTCCTCCTTCTTCCTCTCCCCCCTCCTCCTCCTTCCTCCTCCTCCTCCCCCCCCCCCCTCCCCCCCCCCTCCTCCTTCCCTCCCTCTCCCCCCTCCCTCCTCCTCCCTACCCCCCCCCTCCTCCCTCCTCCCCTCTCCTCCCTCCCTCCTTCCTCCTCCTCCTCCTCCCCCCCCTCCCTCCTCCTCCCCCCCCCTCCTTCTCCTCCTCTCCTCCTCCTCCCCCCCTCCTCCTCCTCCTTCATCCCCCTCGTCTTTCTCCACCTCCACCTCCACCTCCTCCTCCTCCTCTTCCCCCTCCTCTTCCTCCTCTCCTCCACCTCCAACTCCTCCTCCTCTCCTTCGCCACCACCTCCACATTCTCCTCCTCCTCCACCTCCTCCACCTCCTCAAAATTATCTGTGTTTATATATGGCCGCATACCGTGTAAGGGTATGTATCAGACTTGCCATGTCCAGCAGTGATACAGCTCCTGCTTGTATACCCATGCCTGTGCCCATGCCTGTGACTGTGACTGTGCCCATACCCACGCCTGTGCCCATACCCATGCCTGTGCCAGTGCCCATACCCATGCCTGTGCCAGTGCCCATACCCATGCCTGTGCCAGTGCCCATACCCATGCCTGTGCCAGTGCCCATACCCATGCCTGTGCCAGTGCCCATACCCATGCCTGTGACTGTGACTGTGCCCATACCCACGCCTGTGCCCATACCCATGCCTGTGCCAGTGCCCATACCCATGCCTGTGCCAGTGCCCATACCCATGCCTGTGCCAGTGCCCATACCCATGCCTGTGACTGTGACTGTGCCCATACCCACGCCTGTGCCCATACCCATGCCTGTGCCAGTGCCCATACCCATGCCTGTGCCAGTGCCCATACCCATGCCTGTGACTGTGCCCATACCCACGCCTGTGCCCATACCCATGCCTGTGCCAGTGCCCATACCCATGCCTGTGCCAGTGCCCATACCCATGCCTGTGACTGTGACTGTGCCCATACCCACGCCTGTGCCCATACCCATGCCGTGCCAGTGCCCATACCCATGCCTGTGCCAGTGCCCATACCATGCCTGTGACTGTGACTGTGCCCATACCCACGCCTGTGCCCATACCCATGCCTGTGCCAGTGCCCATACCCATGCCTGTGCCAGTGCCCATACCCATGCCTGTGCCAGTGCCCATACCCATGTCTGTGACTGTGACTGTGTCCATACCCACGCCTGTGCCCATACCCATGCCTGTGCCAGTGCCCATACCCATGCCTGTGCCAGTGCCCATACCCATGCCTGTGACTGTGACTGTGCCCATACCCACGCCTGTGCCCATACCCATGCCTGTGCCAGTGCCCATACCGCGCCCTTACCCCTCTGCTTACCGTGTAAGGATACGCATCAGACTTGCCCTGACCAGCAGTGATGGAGCCCCCGATTGCATGCTTATACCTGCGCCCATGCCCATGCCTGTGACTGTGCCCATACCCATGCCTGCGCCGGTGCCCATACCGCGCCCTTACCCTGTCTGCTTACCGTGTAAGGGTATGCATCACACTTGCCTTGTCCAGCAGTGATGCAGCCCCTGCTTGCAAGCTCCTAGTTGCACTCCTAGTTGTGCTCCTAAATGGCCCATGCCTGTGCCTGTGCCCATACACATGCCTCGCCCGTGCCCATACCTCACCCTTACCCTGTATTCTTACCGTGTAAGGGTATGCATCAGAATTACCCTGACCAGCAGTGATGGAGTCCCTGATTATATACCCATGCCTGTGCCCATGCCTGTGACTGTGATTGTGCCCATACCCATGCCTGTGCCAGTGCCCCTACTGTGCCCTTATCTTTCTGCTTACCGTGTAAGGGTATGCATCAGATTTGCCTTGTCCAGCAGTATGCAGCCCCTACTTGTGTTCCTAATTGGCCCATGCCTGTGCCTGTGTCCATATCCATGCCTGTGCCGGTGCCCCTACTGCGCCCTTACCCCTCTGCTCACTGTGTAAGGGTACGCATCAGACTTGCCCTGACCAGCAGTGATTGAGCCCCCGATGAAGCTGACGGACAGGTTGCCCCCCTGGAGGTAACGGCTCATTGCTAGACGAAGGCGGGCTGTGCTGCCCACGTTAGCTATAGATGCCTGTCGCACGGATTGGTTGGCCAACCACTTGTAACCACCCCACCCGACTTGGCTCCGCCCTGAACATGAGCTCGCCTCCAGGCTGTCGGCCAGCTTCTGCTCAGCTTCCTCGGGGGAGGCTACTGGAAGCATGAACTCTAGACCCTTAGATACCTTGTGGAACCTGTGCTTGCCCAACGTTGGAAATCCAGGTCCAGAGGTGCTTGCTGACGCCCAGGGCAGAAGTGCAGCTAGCACCAACAGGGAGCAGGTGGCGAGTGGGGAGGGGGGGTATCTGCAGGCGGAAATACCCAGGTAGGTACCCTGATGCCTGCTCATCCTCTAATAGTGGCACTTGGTCCTTATAGCCTTTGAAGGTTTGGGGGCCTGGGTTGGGTGGTGTGGTGGTGGTGGTGGTGGTGGTGGGTGGTGGTTGGGTGGTGGGGGTTGGTTGGTGGGTTGGGTTAGGTTGGGTTGTTGGTTGGTTGGGTGGGTTGGTTGGGTTGGGTGGGGGTTGGGTTTGGGTGGGTTGGGTTGGTTGGGTTGTTGGGTTGGTTGGGGGTTGGTTGTTGGGTTGGTTGGTTGGTTGGGTTGGGTTGGGTTGGGTTGGGTGGGTTGTGGGTTGGGTTGGGTTGGGTTGGTGTTGGGTGGGTGGTGCGGTTGGGTTCTGGGTGGGTGGGTAGATGGTGGTGGTCATGGTGGGTGGGTGGGTGGTGGAGGGGTATCTTTTCTTGGCATTTCAAAGCCTTAAACTGGAGTTTCCTTAAGGCAGGAGGTGGGCGGGTTTGTCAAGGCTAGAACTTGAACCTTGAAGAAACATGTGCAAGCGAGCTGATTGGGTGTGACCAAAGGCAAACTATTTGTTCAAAATTGTGCTTCCTTCTAAGTCCTAATATGATTATGTTAAAGGATCATGCACTTGGTTACATGGCTCCAGCCAGAAATTTGGCTGCTCTCCGTCTTCTTTTTGTTAGGGCTAGAGCTGCGTTGGGCTGTTTGGGTGGGGAGGGGGAGGGTTTTGGGCTGGTGGGCTGTGTGTTTTGTGTGTGTGTGTTGTATGTGGTGTGCGTGTGTTGTATTTGTGTGTTGTGTGTTGCGTGTGTTGTGGTTGAGTTGAGGTTGCCTTGTACGTGATGTGTGCAATGTGTGTATTGTGTGCATTGTCGTGTCTGTGTGTGTGATATAGTGCTTATGTTTTGATTGCTGTGTTTGTTGCGAGTGGCAAGGGCGTTCCTAATTCACTCAGGCCCGAAGTACAAGTCAGTCCAGCAGTACCGCTGTTAAAGTTGGGTTGACACAGAGTTGCTAAAATTAAATTAAATGGTGTTGCCAGTTTTACAAGGGTGCAGCCAGTTCTACAATTAAATTTAATGGTGTTGGTGTTGCCAGTCCTACAACTAGCAACATGATAGCAATTATCGCTGTTGCATGAGTTCGAATTCAAATTATCCATGTTGCATGAATTCAAATTCAAATTCAAATTGCCACTGTTGCATGAATTCAGGGCCCCCATCGTGAAGCGATTGTTTAGGGTTCAGTTCAATCAGCGTTTCCCCCCTTTTAGCCCCCCCCCCCCCCTGACATCATCAAGAGCTAGAGAGGGAGCTAACTAGAATGGTTGGTTTCAGTCCTACAATTAGCTACTTGATACCAATTACTGCTGTTCCATGCATTCAAATTCAAATTCGAACTCAAATTATCGCTGTTGCATGAATTCAGGGCCCCCTTGGTGAACTGATTGTTTAGGGTTCAGTTCATCAGTCTTTTTTCCGTTTTAGCCCCCCCCCCACCTGACATCATCAAGAGAGAGGGGAGCTAACTAGAATTGGTGGTGGTGGAAGGTGGTGGTGGTGGCGGTGGTGTGGTGGTTGGTGGTGTGATGGTGGCGTAGTGGTGGTGTTGGTGATGGGAGGGGTAAAGGGTTTTTAGCCCCTCCTGACATCATCAAGAGCCAGAGAGGGGAGCTAACTAGAGAGAGGAAATTGTTACATACTCAGCAAAAAACAATGCCAAGACTGAACAGCGCCGGGGCAGCTGGACAGTTTTATAACAGTGAGGGTTTGGACACCATACGCCTCAGAACCTGGTCCAGGAGGTAACCTCCAAATAGCGACTAACTAGAAGCTTTTGCCTGTAACTGAAAAGAAAAGCTATATATGAGCTGCAAGGGGAGAGGGAAGGCAGTTTGGATGCCTTCCCCTCCCCCCCCCCCCCCCTCGTCTAACCCCCTCCTGACATCAGGGTTGGGCAAGTCCCTTCAGCCTATTTGGCTACCCCTGGACTGAAACAACATACACACACATACAATAAGGTGTCAAGTTGCAAGCAAGATCAGGCGGTGCAACAAGCAGAATGAATAAAGCAGGTATGCACCCAAGGTGATCATATCAATGAGGCCTAGTAGTGTTATTTACACACATACATAGGGAACGGCAAGATGATATCACATGTTATCATGTCATCATATGATATCATATGATACCATATGATGCCGGCAGTCTGACTAGGCCAAAGTTACCATTTAAATACAATATCGTATGATGCAATTTGTTTGATATCATTTGATATCATACCCACCTTTGGCCAAAACCATATGATATGCAGATCCCTACACATACATACATCCATACATACACACATATACACACATTGCTGACTTCCTCAATGCACTAGGGTGTTATTTGTACATCAGCCTGCACCCTGTTTAGGTTGCTTAACAGGTGTTCAGGGTGTTAAACATCTGTTTATGTACATCATTGGTCGAACATATAGTTGCTGAACAGGTGTTTTAAAACCCTGTGGTTGCTGAACAGGTGTTTTAACACCCTGTAGTTGCTGAATAGGTGTTTTAACACCCTGAACACCTGTTTACCAACCTGAACAGGTGCAGGCTGCAGTTGGCTATTGGCTGCAAAGCAAGATATCTTGGGGTAGCCGTCCCTCCATGAGACTCCTGGGCTTTTATTTCCAGCTTTTCTTGGCAGCTTCCGGGCAGCTCTCTGAGCCAGCCACGTTCTGCACCTAAATGTTTCAGCTCTGCTGGAAAGCTGATATTGCCAGCTTCAAGAAGCACTAGCTCGTGTTTGGTTATTCTGAATAGCCCGTATGGGGAGCTGCCTAGAAGCTGCTGCTGGTAGCTGAAAAGAAAAGCAGTGTGTGACCTCACTTGAACTTAGATTGCCATGTGATGGAGGAAAGGGCGAAATCGGCGTGACTTCAGGATTCTATCCGAAGGGGGTCCTCGGACAGTTGTAACAGGGGGTGGAGGGTGGAAAATATCCACTTCAACGACTCCAGTCAGGCCATGGGTGCATCTTATTCGAATCGCAGGTATGTCCGAGAGGGAACTGCAGGGAAGATATCGGTGATGCACCTGGCACGAACTGTCTGATGGTTGCTTGTTGTTGGGAAGTGGCGAGGGGGCGAGCTGGCCTTGGACAGGTGACAGGAGTTCGGCGAAATGGCAGGACTAGCAGGAGTTAGGCGAAATGGCCGGACCCGGACCCGGACCCGGACCCGGACCCTGGTTGGCGTGGTCAGATCAGATTCTACTCTCGAGCTTCAAGTTCCCTCGAGTTGTACAAGCGCGCCGTTGTATACTATCTCTCGCTCATGGGATGCTGATCTAAGTCAATTACCAAAGATCTGAAGTTAAATACACCTGGCTCAATGGCTGGTATATGTTTGGCTTGCATCCTGTTAGTATGTCTCTCCCTATGTGCAAGCGCTCAACGACCTGTGCTGCGGGACAATGAAGAAATTAGCAGTCATGTAGGACGCCATCTGCTTGTGAACTCATACAAGAAGTCGGACGTTGTTCCTCTCTGGGCGAGCAAAGTTGGCCCTTTTTCGAACCCCAGGTAGGAAAGCAAGCTCATGGTTCGGCGTGCACCTCTGCTGATTGGCCTTGAGACAGGAAGGCTTGAGAATCTGATGAAATGGTCGTTCTCCATTCGAAAGATTGCCGCAGCAGCTTGGTCGACAGTTTTGTGCACTTCGGGAGGATCTCTCGTATACCTAACTATAATTTAAATCCCCATTCCCTTGAGCATTCTGCGTTTATTGAACGATCAATGCACGCCCGTTTTTTGCACTCCCAGTGCACGTCCACGTTTGTTAAAATTGCATGCAGCAGCTGTTGCAGCAGCAGCAGGAACTCTGTATGCTATCTCCTGTTCTGTCCTCAGTAATGTATCTGCATGTTGATCAACGTGTTCTTTACTACTTACCTCTCCCCCCTCACCCACCCCACCCCACTTGTAACTTGCTCAGTGAAACCTACGAGTACACGTCGCTGCCATTCTGCCAAACTCCCGAGGTAAGTGAGAAGCCTAAACTCCCGAGAGTAAATGAGAAACGAGGGGGGAGGGGGGGTAATTTCTTCATTTTTTCCAAGCTAATGATGCAGCTTACCTTTGGTGGCATGAGGTGGGGCATAAGGGGATCGTCACATTATTTTGACATCGACAGGCCATTGTTGAGCCAAGACAAGCCCGCTCCTACACATCCGGGAGGGGACTTCCAACAAATTGCAGCAACGAGCCCACCGTTTTTGTCACTGTGTTTGCCTTCTGTACTCAGGAACGCTAACATGTAGTGCTGTAGAGTTTGACCCACACATGATTATTCCCCCCTGATGGTGTTCAGCCTGAATGCTGTTACACCATATTGCCAATATATATCACGAACCATCAACTATTGCCAATATATACCACGTACCATAGACCACCACCACACTAACACTTACACCCACCCTATGAATGTCCACAGGGCACCAAGTGGAAGACCTTGCATCTGGGAGAGGTTGTTGATGCCAACCGCATGGCCTCTACTGGCTACCTGCTTAGCTTTAAGGATGACAAGACTAATGTAGATGCATGCACTGCAGCACTTGGGTCGGCTGAGGTGGCCAAGTTCAGGAAGGTGAGGAACTGAGGAAAATGAAAGGAAAGGGAAAAAAGGAAAGAAAAATAGGGGGGAAAAGGAAAGGTAAACAAGGATTGTGTAAACAAGTACAGAACTGGGGACCCCCAAGTAATGTAAAAAAAGGAAAGGCAAACAAGGATGATTTTATTTTATAAAAAAACAGGACCCCCAAATGATTTTATTTTATAAAAAAACAGGACCCCCAAATGATTTTATTTTATAAAAAAACAGGACCCCCAAATGATTTTATTTTATAAAAAAACAGGACCCCCAAATGATTTTATTTTATAAAAAAACAGGACCCCCAAATGATTTTATTTTATAAAAAAACAGGACCCCCAAATGATTTTATTTTATAAAAAAACAGGACCCCCAAAATGATTTTATTTTATAAAAAACAGGACCCCCAAATGATTTTATTTTATAAAAAAACAGGACCCCCAAATGATTTTATTTTATAAAAAAACAGGACCCCCAAATGATTTTATTTTATAAAAAAACAGGACCCCCAAATGATGCAATAGAGGCTGCGTAGCTCTGTACATAGATGAGGACACCTGAAATATGTAAAGAAGCAGTGTTCTGGTGGGAATGTGTTCGCCCTACTGCCCCAGCACTAACTTCCAAAAACTGTTGCCAGATTGACCATAGGGGAAAGCATGCACAACAATGCAGAACAATCTCTCTGTCTCTTTCTCTCTCTCTCTCTCTCTCTCATAAGAATAAATGCACGACGATGCTCCCAAAGTTGTATCTTTAAATACCATGTTTGCATCGCTGTAAGCTCCTTCACTGCTTAAAATATGTTACCCATTGGGGAAGCACTAAGGAAATATAAGAACATCTTTCACTTAATGTAATGTATTTATTCAGGAGGTAGCATCCTCCACGAAAAGTTGATTCAAGCCGATCGATTTATTCCGAGTATAGATTGTATATGACATAATTATTTGCGATTTATTGAACATGTTTTCAGATTTTCTGGGCATTTAATTTAGGGGGGGGGGGTCAGCCCACTTTTGTTTTTTTGCTAACTTTTTACTCTGACCTCCAAATGCACTTCTGAGACCACTTCTGAGTAGGCCTTGGTAAGCGCACTCCATTGGCACCACTTTGGACCTCGTGCAATAAGTATACCCCCCCCCCCCCCCCCCCCCCCCCCCCCCCCCCCCCCCCCAAAAAAAAAACCAAACCCAGCACCCCACACACAGCCCATTCCAAACGCAATTATAAGACCACCCAGGAGTAGGCCTTGGTAAGGGCAGTCCATTGGAAAACCACTTTGGACCTTGTGCAATAAGGATACCCCACCCCACCCCACCCCACCCCAATCCCCCAAGCCCCCCCACACACGAACCGACAGCAACCAAAACGAATCGAAACGCCGCCGTTCTTCGGTAGGTGGCGCCAACTGGTCTGTGGGAGCTACAGACCAAGGAGTTAGAGTTCATGGGGAAGATTGCCAAGCAGTTGAAACCAGACAGATAGACCTGAAGGGGCTGTGACCAGACCAGAACCATGATTAAAAAAACAGACCATATGCACCGTTTTGTTTTTAATTGCGTTTTAGAGTGTCTGTGCTGGGTCTGATTTTTTCATATGTTTCTGGCCGCCTCCAACGACGGCAAAGGATGGCTTAAGAACTTGGACAACCTATGGGGGAGGGGGTGGGGGGGTGGGGGGGTGCAGAACTGTTTTTGTACTATCGTGCGATCCCTTAGGCACCAACAACCTGGGGAAGATGTTGGTGCCAAATATTTGTCTTCGGAGTAGAAGGCTGAGGCGCAGTCCATCCGGACAAGTTATATTTGTTGATTTTTGTGTTGTTGTTGTTGAGATGAAGGTTAGTATGGGTGTCCAAAATATCTCCATACTTATGGAGATAAGGGCACTTATGGAGATATTTGCAATTTACTATTTACTATTGATCTCAGATTGATATTTTTAGTTAAAAGCACTAATGAGGCTCCGAGACAAATTTCCTCCTTCAAAAAAACAAATGAACAGGGACTGCTGTATTCCATCTGACATATCACCGATCCGAACCGAATGGCTCAGTGGCAGAGCAACCCTGGAGAAAGATCGCAACGGGGTTCCAACCCCCTTGAGTACGCTTGGGCCCGTCCGGAGGGTCGTCGACCGGCACGGTAACTGGAATCTAGATGCGATGTCGGCTCGACCACCGTATACTTACAACCTGGTTCCCTTAATCCCACCGTGGCACGTCCTTAGAGGTCATTGCGACAATTCTTGGATGTTCAAATTTTCATTTTATTCAATATTTTCAATTTTCAATTTTTCCATCTGACATGCAGCGATGCAGGCTTCTGGGTGGAAGCTGGGGTGGTGTTGTGTGTGTGTGTGTGGAAGCTGCGTGGAAGCTTCTGGCTGGGGGGGGTGTGGGGTGAAAGGTGTGGGGTGTGTGTGTCAGGGTAGGACAGTTGCCTCTGATTTTCTTGAGGGAACCGCATATTTCCGCGGATATATTATGACCGTTTTTTTGATGTTCCTTTAAAAATACAGATTCAATGATATGTGTTTGGTTTTTAATTCAATATAATAATATCAATTACCAAGTGTGTGTCAGGGTAGGACAGTTGCCTCTGAGTTTCTTGTGGGAGAACCGCATACTGTGAAGGAGGCCTGGTACTAATGAACGGGGACTGATGTACTCCACTGCGCCTGGTACTAATGAACAGGGACTGATGTATTCCACTGCGCCTGGTACTAATGAACAGGGACTGATGTATTCCACTGCGCCGCCATTCCGTTATTGTATGGCGACGCATGACCCCCCCCACCCCACCCCACCCCCGCGCTCCGCCATGCGATGGCTGTGCAACAATCCTGAAATCAGGCTTGAGTAACTCAAGTAGCTACTCCACATATTATAAAGAAATAAGAACTAAAAAACACTGTAAGGCTAGACATGCAGGGGTGCAGGCTTCTAGGTGGAAGCTGGGTGGGGTATGTGTGGGATGTTGGGTGTGTGTGGTTTAGGGCCTGGGGTGTAAGGTGTTGGGTTTAGGATGTTTGGTGTAAGGTGTTGGGTGTGCGTGTGTGTCAGGGTAGGACAGTTGCCTATAAAATTCTTGTGGGAAAACCGCATGCTGTGATGGAGGACTGGTACTGATTTATTCCACCTACCCAAATCGCTACCAAGAGCCCAACCTTGGTAGCCCAACCTTGGTAGCCCAACCTTGAAAGGCACAAAATCCCTGATCGCTACCAGAAGACCCCCTTTCTGAAACGAAAACATGAGCTCTGATGTTTCTTCTGACATGCAGGCTGTGAAGGAGAACTGTTCCTGATGTACTACAATAACCTGCCCATGTTGTATTTAGATTGAAGGCCTTGCCTAGTCTGATTATCAGTATAGTTGAAGTAGTGCATATTCCATCATCAACATCATCAACATCATCATCAACATCATCATCAACACCATCATCATCAACATCATCATCATCATCATCTTCATCAACATCATCATCATCATCATCATTATCATCATCAACACCATTATCAACATCATCAACATCATCATCTTCATCAACATCATCATCATCATCATCATCATCATCATGCAGAGTGTGGAGGAGGACTGGTACTTCCAGATGTACTACGATGACCTGCCCATGTGGGGCTTCATCGGCAAGGTGGAAAAGATCCTCCTTCCCGGTGGCGAGGCGCAACTTAGGGACTACTTGTTCACGCACATCGACTTTGACATCAAGTACAACACTGACAAAGTGATCGAAATCAGTATTTCTACCGACCCCGCCAGGTACCCTGGACTACTTGAGCTTGAGGGGGGGGGGGGGGGGGTAACCTGGACTTCTTGAGCCTTATTTTGAGGGCGGGGTGGGAAAAAGGGACCACCTGTTCACACACACAGACTTCAACATCAAGTACAACACTGACAAAGTGATCGAGATCAGTATTTGTACCGACCCCGACAGGTACTCTGGACAACTTGAGCTTGAGGGGGGGGGGTGGGGGGGGGGGGTACCTGGACTATTTATTTTGCAGCCTTTTGTGTGTGTGTGTGTGTGAAGAGACCATCTGTTCACTCGCACAGACTCTGACATCAAGTATAACACTGACAAAGTGATTGAGATCGGTATCTCGACTGATCCCGCCAGGTACCTTGGACTACTTGAGCTTGAGAGGGGTGGTGGTGTGGGTAACCTGGAATACTTGAGCCTTACTTTGTGGGGGTGGAGGTGGGGTGAAGCGAGTACCTTTTTACTCACACAGACTTTGACATCAAGTACAATGCTGACAAAGTGATTGAGATCAGTATCTCGACTGATCCAGCCAGGTACCCTGAACTGCTTAAACTTTTGTGGGGTGGGTGGGTGGGTGGGTAGGAAGAGGGGGGGGGGGGGGGGGGGGGTCAGGGGACAACCTGGTTTTCCACGGACTTTTAAATTATATTCAATTTTCACTGTTGCTCAAACCCATGGCCCCCGTTGGTTAAACGATTTTGGGGCGTTCAGTTCATTGGTGCTTTTCGGGTTGGAACCCCTCCTATCACGGTTGGGCAAGTCCCTTCAGCCTATTTGGCCTACCCCTGGACTGTAACAACATACACATAGACTCTACATATGTCTTCATCGAGTTTACGTACTCTGTCCAGTGAATAAGAGTCACCACATACCGTACTGTTCTCAAAATTTAACGGTTTGATTTGACGGGAGCACCCGTCAAATTGTGGCGGACGGTATATTACACAACGAAACAACCGTCAAACTGGGTTTTGGGGCGATATTAGGTGCATCACTAGAATGCACATAATATCCAGGTACACATAGACTTAGGCATCAAGTACAACACCAAAAAAGTGATTTGGGTCAGTGCTACAGTGATCTATTGATTTTGCGATTTCCATTGCGGGTCTGTGGTCATCACCAACGCCCCCAATGTCAGTGTTGAGTTTAAATGTATTAGTTAATTCATACATTAATCGATGAATACATTAAATTCCCATTGCAGGTCTGCGGACATTACCAATGCTACCAATGCCAACGATGAGTTCAGTGATGAATTACATTAGTTGATACATTAATCGATTAAATTCCCACTGCAGGTCAGTGGACATCACCAACGCTACCAATGTCAACGTTGAATTTAAATATATAAAGATAAATTAATTAATACATTAATTAATTAATCAAATAAATTCCCACCACAGTTCTGTAGACATCACCAACACTACCAATATCAACGTTGAGTTTAAATAAATAAGTGAATATATAAATTCATTAATACATTGATTCATTAATGCATTAAATTCCTACGGCAGGTCTGTGGACATCACCAACGCTACCAATGTCAACGTGGAGTTTGAATACATAAAAACGAATTAATTAATACAATTATTCATTAATACATCAAATTCCTTTCGCAGGTCTGTAGACATCACCAACGCTACCAATGTCAACGTTGAGTTTAAATAAATAAGCAAATATATAAATTCATTAATACATTTATTAATGAATACATTAAATTCCTTCCCCAGGTCTGTGGACATCACCAACGCTACCAAAGCCAACGTCCAGTTTAAATAAATAAGTATATATATATATATATATATATTAATTAATACATTAAATTCCTTCCGCAGGTCTGTGGACATCACCTGCGCTACCAATGTCAACGATGAGTTTAAATAAATAACTAAGTATATAAATTCATTAATACATTTATTAATGAATTCATTAAATTCCTTCCCCAGGTCTGTGGACATCACCAACGCTACCAGTGTCAACGTTGAGTTCACGTACTCTGTCCGGTGGATGAGTGTCACCACACCTTACGAGAACAGGTTGCATCGCTATGAGAAGTTCCCTTTGAACCCCATCCATCTTGAGGTAGGCTTGCACTTACACCTACACCTGCATTTATACTTACACCTACACCTGCACTTGTACTTACACCTATACCTGCACTTATACTTACACCTACACCTGCACTTGTACTTACACCTATACCTGCACTTGTACTTACACCTACACCTGCACTTGTACTTTCACCTATACCTGCACTTGTACTTACACCTATACCTGCACTTGTACTTACACCTATACCTGCACTTGTACTTACATCTATACCTGCACTTGTACTTACACCTATACCTGCACTTGTACTTACACCTATACCTGCACTTGTACTTACACCTATACCTGCACTTGTACTTACACCTATACCTGCACTTGTACTTACACCTATACCTGCACTTGTACTTACACCTATACCTGCACTTGTACTTACACCTATACCTGCACTTGTACTTACACCTATACCTGCACTTGTACTTACACCTACACCTGCACTTGTACTTACACCTATACCTGCACTTATACTTACACCTGCACCTACAATTTCACTTACACTAATGCATCGCTATGAGAAGTTCCTCTTGAATTCAATTCATCTGGAGGTAGGCTTTCTTCTTTTGAATCTGACATCATCTTAATTTGCTTTGACGGAGTGTAAAACCTAAAACCCTAAAATATCATACTAGTGATAATATATGTGCACCATATATGATACCCCGATGCACTGACACTAATGCTTAGACTAATGCATCGCTATGAGAAGATCCCCTTGAACCCCATCCATCTTGAGCCAGGCTTGCACTTACACCTACACCAGCACTTATACTTGCACCTGCACTGACACTCATGCTTACACTAATACATCGCTATGAGAAGTTCCCCGTGAAGCCCATCCATCTTGAGCTAGGCTTGCACTTACACCAACAACTGCACTTACCCATACACCTGCACTTACACTCATGCTTACACTAATGCATCGCTATGAGAAGTTCCCAATGAGCCCCATCCATCTTGAGCTAGGCTTGCACTTACACCTACACCTACGATTTCACTTATACTAATGCATCGCTATCACAACTTCCCTTTGAACCCCATCCATCTTGAGCTAGGCATGCACGTACTCCTACCCCTGCACTGACGCTAATGCTTGCACTAATGCATCGCTTTGAGAAGTTCCCCTTGAATCCGATTCATCTTGAGCTAGGCTTGCACTTACACCTACAACTTCACTCATACTAATGCATCACTATCACAAGTTCCCCTTGAATCCGATTCATCTGGAGGTAGGCTTGCTTCATTTGTATTTGATTTCCTCTGAATTTGCTTTGACAGGGTGTAAACCCTAATCCCTAAAATCTCATACTGGTCCTCATAATTACTTAACGACATATTATATCAAAAAAAGCTTTACGGCATATTTATTGATTATTTTATTTGTTTATTTGTTTATTTGTTAATTTACTTATGATGATATAATTATTATTATATTATATTATTATATTTATTATATATTATATTATTATATATTATGACACTTATTTTTCATTACTGTACGACCTATATTATAATACAAGGATATATTTGACGATATCCATATTAAATGATATGATAGTATGCTCAGGGAGCTGCCTAGGAAGCTGCTGCTCGTAGCTTCAAATAAAAGCTATGCACTCACCTTGACATCTAACCTAAATGCCCACACCTAACGCAACCCTCACACATCCTCTCTCACACACACAAAGTCACACGCACTTGACTCCAACGCAACCCTCACACATCCGCACATACACACACACAAACACTCCTACACACACTCTCACACACACATGACTCCAACACAACCCTGCAAATCCTCACACACACACACCTACACACACTCTCACACACACCTGGCTCCAACACAACCCCTGCAGATCCTGTCACACACACCCGCACCAGCACACACTTATGCACGCACACCCTCGCACACGCGCTCCAACACAACCCTGCAGATCCATTGGTTCTCAATCATCAACTCCTGCATCACCGTGCTGCTCTTGACTGGATTCCTGGCCACTATCTTGATGCGAGTGCTGAAGGCTGACTTCGTCAAGTTCTCTGTTGAAGATGGTAAGAAAGCATAGTGAACTGAACCCCAAACGTTTTACCCACATATTCACCGACCCCTTACCGACAGAGTCAGGGAGTGTATGTGTGTTTGTGGTGGTGGTGTGTGTGTGTGTGTGTGGGGGGGGGGGGTCAGGGAGTGTGTGTGTGTGGGGGGGGGGTTGTATGTACGTGTGTGTGTGTGTGCGACGGATGCGGTGAGTTCGTGCTACAGTGTATGTATGCTTGTATGAATATGTGTATGCATGGGGGCATACCTGCTTTGGTCATTCTGCTTGTTGCACTGTCTGATCTTGCTTGCAACCTGGCATCAAAATGTATATAAGTATGCTATATTTAGTTGCTTGTGATCTGTATTTTCTCACTGTGCATTACCGTGCTGCTCTTGACTGGCCTCTTGGCCACTGTCTTGATGTGAGTGCTGAAGGCTGACTTCCGTGCAGGCTGTCGTAGGGGAAGGCTGATGGACAACTTTTGTTTTTGCGACGCGTCTCCATTCCGTCGCTGCATGGCGATGCATGGGTCTGGCTCAACCAGTCATAAATAGGGAACGGCAAATCATATGATGTTGGCCAAAGGCGAGTATCATATCATATGATGTCATACACAAATCATATGATTTAATATCATATGATTTGATGCCCCAGGCCAAGGTTGCCTAGTCAAACCGCCGGCATCAGATGATATCATATGATGACATGATATCATATGATATCATATTGCCGACCCCTAGTCATAAATGCTCCCCCCCCCCCTCCCCCTTAAGCCCCCAAGGCTACGCGCTTGGCGCCCCCGGGGTCAGGGGGCAGCTCATCGCACTACGGAAGCACCGAGTCGCTCAATTTGCTCAGCGTCGCACAAAACCAAACAGTGCTGATTGAGCATGTACTCCCTTTAACCTGTAAAAGGCTGAAATAACCTGAAATAGCCTGAAATAGCCCGAAATAACCGGAAATAGCCGGTAATAACATTAAATAACCTGAAATAACATTAAATAACACGAAATAGCCTGAAACAGCCTGAAATGTTTCCCCTCATTGCCTTCTGTTCTGTTGCCGTTGTGGCTGATGAGGATGAGGCAGGATGGAGGTATTTGCACGGAGATGTGTTCCACTTTCCATGCTGTAAAAGTCTCCTGTGTCCTCATTGGAATAGCCTGAAATAAACTGAAATAAACTGAAATAGCCTGAAATACACGGAAATAAATAGAAATTAACAGACATTATCGGGAATACACGGAAATTAACTGAAATAAACGAAAAATAACGGAATTTTACTGAAATAAACGGAATTATACTGAAATAAACGGAGTTATACTGAAATAAACGGAATTATACTGAAATAAACGGTAAGCAACTGAAATAAACTGAAATAGTCTGAAATAAGCTGAAAGCAACTGAAATAAGCTGAAATAAGCTGAGACATTCCCCTCCGTGCCTTCTGTTCTGTTGCAGCTGTGGCTATTGGAGGATGAGGCAGGGTGGAAGTATTTGCACGGAGATGTTTTCTGCTTTCCTCACTGTAAAAGACTCTTCTGTGTTCTCATTGGAATGTTTTAATGTTTTCTGCTTTCCTCACTGTAAAAGACTCTTCTGTGTTCTTATTGGAATGTTTTAATGTTTTCTACTTTCCTCACTGTAAAAGACTCTTCTGTGTTCTCATTGGAATGTTTTAATGTTTTCTGCTTTCCTCACTGTAAAAGACTCTTCTGTGTTCTCATTGGAATGTTTTAATGTTTTCTGCTTTCCTCACTGTAAAAGACTCTTCTGTGTTCTCATTGGAATGTTTTAATGTTTTCTGCTTTCCTCACTGTAAAAGACTCTTCTGTGTTCTCATTGGAATAGCCTGGAGTAACCTAAAATAACCTGAAATAACTGAAGATAAACTGAAATGGACTGAAACAAACTGAAATAGTCTGAAATTAACTGAAATTACCTGGAAAACTGAAAAATCTGAAAAGCTCCCCTTTGTGCCTTCTGTTCTGTTGCAGCCGTGGCTGATGAGGACGAGGCTGGGTGGAAGTATTTGCACGGAGATGTTTTCCGCTTTCCCGGAAGTAAAAGTCTCTTCTGTGCTCTCATTGGCACTGGCACTCAGGTGAGCCAAAGTATACTCAGGTGGGGCAAACATAGTTAAGTCAGGTGCGGCCAAGTAATGATAACGCCTGGTGGGGCATGTCTATGTTAACCCTGCTCACACACACAGCTACCCAGGCTCATGTCACCCACCCACCTACTCACACACACAGGTTAACCCGCTGTAACAGTCTCTCCTGTGCCCTCATGGGCACCGGCACTAGGGTGGGGCAAAGTAATGATAACGCCTGGTGGGGCATGTCTGTGTTAACCCTGCACACCCTCCTACTCACACACACACAGCTTTCCCATAGTAACAGTCTCTTCTGTGCTCTTATTGGCACTGGCACTTTGGTGAGGCAAACATACTTAGGTGAGGCATACATACTCAAGTCAGGTGAGGCAAAGTAATGATAACGCCTGGTGGGGCATGTCTATGTAAACCCTGCACACACACCTACTCACACACACACACAGCTTTCCCAAAGTAACAGTCTCTTCTGTGCTCTTATTGGCACTGGCACTTAGGTGAGGCAAACATACTTAGGTGAGGCATACATACTCAAGTCAGGTGAGGCAAAGTAATGATAACGCCTGGTGGGGCATGTCTATGTAAACCCTGCACACCCACCTACACACACAAACGCAGCTTCCCCCGCCGTCTCTCCTGTGCTCTAATTGGTACTGGCACACAGGTGGAACATGTGTATGTTAACCCTGCACACACACACAGCTACCCTGGCTCATGCCACTCACACACCTACTCTCACACACATAGCTCCCCCCGCTGCAAAATTCTCTTCTGTGCTCTCATTGGCACTGGCACTCAGGTAATAACATATGCCTGCGGCTCGTAGCATATAGGCAAAACTTCCAGGGGGCAAATCCATGCCTCCATGACGGAGCAATCACGGAAGTAATGATAGCGCCTGGTGGGGCGTGGTGTTAAGGGACCCCGTCGTACGCGGGCAGAGAATAGTCTATCACCTCAACTGGACAAGCTACCATCGAGGTTGCCAACGACCTGCAACGCTAAGGGCGATCGTAGGGGGAATCGAACCCCCGAGCCTTCTTCGTCGTAACCTCCCCCCCTGTTCACTCAATTCCACCCTGACCAGGTCATCTGCCAGCACAACGCTTCCTGGCAGCACCCCGCAGCTGAAGCCACAGCCGTCGCCCATGGATATTCTACCACCATTCGCAGTTATATATCCTCTCAACCACCACTCACACCACCACCGCCACCACTTGCACCACCACCTGCAACGCTAAGGGCGATCGTAGGGGGAATCGAACCCCCCAGCCTTCTTCGTTTTAGCAATTTGGTGTACCACAAGACCAATATATATCACTGAAACGGGCTAGCAGTCACGGAAATAGCAGAAAATCTGTGCCCTCGTTCAGTTGGCACTGGCACTCAGGAGGGGAAAGTAATGATCACGCCTGGTGGGGCGTGGGGGATGGGGTGGGTAGTGGGCTCTCGTTGGCACTGGCACTCGGGTGCGGCAAAGTAATGATCACGCCTGGTGGAGCATGTGTATGTTAACCCTGCACACACACACAGCTACCCAGGCTCATGCCACCCACCCACCTACTCTCACACACACAGCTTCCCCCGCTGTAACAGTTTCTCCTGCGCCCTCATGGGCACCGGCACTAGGGTGAGGCAATGTAATGATAAATCCTGGTGGGGCGTGGTATTAAGTATTAGGTACGCAGTCTCACCCATCACATTTCGTCGGAACCTGGTTGGGTGGGATGGGGTGGGTAGTGGGGGGTGATGATGGGGTGGGGATGTGGTGAGGTGAGGCAAAGTAATGATAATGCCTGGTGCGGCGTGGTATTTGGGGATCCCTGTCTTACGGCGGTAGGGAACAGGCTGCTACACGTTACTTTACTTTTGTGCTCTCAGGTGGGGCATGTCTATGTCAACCCTGCACACACACACAGCTACCCTTGCTCATGCCACCCACCCACGTACTCTCACACACACTCAGCTCCCCCCGCTGTCACAGTTTCTCCTGTGCTCTCAGTGTTACTGACACTCAGGAGAGGCAAAGTAATGATCATAACGCCTGGTGGGGCGTGGGGGGTGAGGCTGGGGTGGAATGAGGTGAGGTGAGGCAAAGTAATGGTAACGCCTGGTGGGGCGTGGGGGGTGAGGCTGGGGTGGGGATGGGGTGAGGTGAGGCAAAGTAATGATCATAACGCCTGGTGGGGCGTGGGGGGTGAGGATGGGGTGGGTAGTGGGGGGTGAGGGGTGGGGATGGGGTGAGGGGTGGCTAGCCAGCCCAGTTGCTGGCTCAGGTATATCAGGGTTTTTTTCCCGATATGTATAGCGATCGCTACTTTCGACCCCATCTTGGCCCAAATTGCCACTGTAAAAAATATTTTAAAAACAATGAGCAGCCCTGCAGCACTTCTGAAAAAAGTAATGATAACGCCTGGTGGGGCGTGGTATAAAGGGATCCCCATCTTACGGCGGTAGGGAAAGGGCTGCTACTTAACCTGGACAAAGCTACCATGGCAGTTGACAGCAACCGAGAACACTAAAGCACACCCGTAGGGATTCAAACCCGGCACTTTCTTCGTTCACCAAGCTCTACCATTGAGCCATCCGTCGAAACGGGGATCGTCTATGTTAACCCTGCACACACACACAGCTACCCAGGCTCATGCCACCCACCCACCTACTCACACACACACAGCTTCCCCTGCTGTAACAGTTCCTCCTGTGCCCTCATGGGCACCGGCACTAGGGTGAGGCAAAGTAATGATAACGCCTGGTGGGGCATGTCTATGCTAACCCTGCACACACACACAGCTACCCTGGCTCATGCCATCCACCCACCTACTCACCCCCATTCAACACAGATCTTCTACCTCTCCTTCTATGTCTTCGCCCTTGCCCTGGTGGGTGCGTTCTACCCGTACAACCGGGGCAGGCTGTACACCACTACCCTGGCCCATGCCACTCACCAACCCACCCACTCACCTACTCACCCCATCTCAACACAGATCTTCTACCTCTCCTTCTTCGTCTTCGCCCTTGCCCTGGTGGGTGTGTTCTACCCGTACAACCGCGGCGGGCTGTACACCGCTGTGATCATTCTGTACGCCTGCACTGCCAGCATCGCCGGCTACGTTGCCGCCTCGTACTACAAGCAAATGGGAGGAGAGCAGTGGGTCCGCAATACCCTCCTATCATGCTTCATCTTCTGCGGACCCTTCTTTGCTATGTTTTCTTACCTCAACACAATCGCCATCTGGTATAAGGTGAGTGTGCGCCTGTGCGTGTGCATGTGTCTGTGTGCCTGTATATTTTTGGCTGTGTGTGTGTGGCTGTGTGTGTGCGTGTGTGTGTGCAGCCTATCTTGCTTCATCTTCTGCCGGCCCTCCTTTGCTCTTTTTTTCTTACCTCAACACAATCGCCATCTGGTATAAGGTGAGTGTGTGCCTGTGTGTGTGTCTGTGTGTGTGCAGCCTATCTTGCTTCATCTTCTGCTGGCCCTTCTTCACTATGTTTTCATACCTCAACACAATCGCCATCTGATATAAGGTGAATGTGTTTGTATGTGTGTGTGACTTTGTAAGTGTGTGTGTACAGCCTTACAAGTCCTCTGTAATCCGCCGCCCCTGAGTGCAAGAAGCTTTCCTCAACACTGTTGCCATCTTGATTAGAGTGTTTGTCTGCACATGTGTGTGTCTGTGTGCAGCCTTACAAGTCCTCTGTAATCTGCCGCCCCTGAGTGCAAGAAGCTTGTGGGTTAACCTTGGACTCATGGTCAAGGTCCTCCAGCTTCTTGCTACGTTCGCTTTCCTCAACACTGTTGCCATCTTGATTAGTGTGTGTGACTGCAAATGTGTGTGTCTGTGTGCAGCCTGACAAGCCCTCTGTAATCTGCCACCCCTTCTTAGCTATGTCCGCTTTCCTCAACACTGTTGCCATGTGGTACAGTGTGTGTGTGCATGTGTCTACGTGTCCTTGTTTGTGTCTGTGCATGTATCCTTGTATCTCTGTGTGTATGTGTGCAACCTGACAAGTCCTCTGTAATCTGCCACCCCTTCTTAGCTATGTCCGCTTTCCTCAACACTGTTGCCATGTGGTACAGTGTGTGTGTGCATGTGTCTACGTGTCCCTGTTTGTGTCTGTGCATGTATCCTTGTATCTCTGTGTGTATGTGTGCAGCCTGACAAGTCCTCTGTAATCTGCCACCCCTTCTTAGCTATGTCCGCTTTCCTCAACACTGTTGCCATCTTGTGTGCCTGTTTGTGTGTGTGCATGTGTCTTTGTGTGTACCTGTGTGTGTGTCTGCGCATGTTTCTATGTGTGCCTGTTGGTGTGTGTGTGTGTGTGTTGGTATGTGTAGTCTGCCAAGTCCTCTGCAATGAGCCGCCCGTGAGTACAAGAAGCTTGGAGGTCAACCTCGGTCACTCGGTGACATGGTGAAGGACCCCCAGCTTCTTGCTTTGTCTGTTTTCCTCAACACTGTTGCCATCTTGAATAGTGTGTGTCTCTGCACATGTGTGTGTGTGTGTGTGTGCAGCCTGACAAGTCCTCCGTAATCTGCCGCCCCTTGCCAAGTTCCCCTTTCTTATCACTGCTGTCATCTGGTACAGTGTGTGCATTTGTGTGTGTGTGTGTGTGTGTATAGTGACAAGTCCTCTGTAATCTGCCGCCCCTTGCCAAGTTCCCCTTTCTCATCACTGCTGCCATCTGGTACAGTGTGTGCATGTGTGTGTGTGTGTAAAGTGACAAGTCCTCTGTAATCTGCCGCCCCTTGCCATGTTCCCTTTTCTCATCACTGCTGCCATTTGGTACAGTGTGTGCGTGTGTGGTGTGTGTGTGAGTAGTCTGACAAGTCCTCTGTAATCTGCCGCCCCTTCTTTGCCATGTTTCTCATTTTTGGCGGAGCCTCCCCTTCTGGGGGGCGGGAGCCCCCAGTGTTACCCATTTGTCCGTCCATCCATCCGTCTGACCGTGATGAAGCCCGACACGTCAGCCAACGGTCTCGTAACTAACTCGCTTCCGTTGCCACCTATCGCTCCCTCGCGATCACTCTCCGCCATTTTGTAGCGTCGCAGGCGACGCTGCATCGAACTTGTCTTATCTTTTTTCTCATCACTTTTCACTTTTCTCATCACTGTTGCCAGTTGGTAAAGTGTGTGCATGTCCCCCAAACTCTTTCACTTAAGTAACTATTCACCATCCCCCCCCCCCCCACACACACACACCACACACCACACACTGACACCAACCCCAAACTCTTCCACTATTATTACTATCCCCCCCCCCCCCCCCCCCACATACACACACATCCTCCCCACCTACAGTCGACTGCTTGCCTTGCAGATTGAAACCGACCCCAAACTCTTTCACTATTATTACTATTCACCATCCCCCCACCCCCAACACACGCCACACTCGCATCCCCTCACCCCCCAAACAACACCCCCACCCCATGCACACACACCCCACACACATCTCCCCCCCCTCCCCCCCCCCCCCCCCACACACACACACACACACAGACAGACACACCACACACATCCCCCACCCGCCTGCAGTCGACTGCTGCCTTGCCTTTTGGCACAGTCGTCATTATCATCATCCTGTGGTCTCTCATCACCATCCCCCCACCACAACATACAAATCCCCCCCCCCCTCCCCCCTACAGTTGACTGCATGCCTTGCCTTTTGGCACAATCGTCATTATTATCATCCTGTGGTCTCTCATCACCATCACCCCACCACAACATACAAATCCCCCCCCCCCCCCCCCCCCCCCCCCTCCCCCTACAGTCGACTGCTGCCTTGCCTTTTGGCACAATCGTCATTATCATCATCCTGTGGTCTCTCGTCACAATTCCGCTCACTGTGTTTGGCGGCATCGCAGGAAAGAACCAGAAGTAGGTTTCCACCCTTCCTCCTGTATCCTTCAACCCTTCTACTGTATCCTTTCTCCTTACTTCTTTCTCCTTACTTCTCCTTTCTCCTTACTTCTTTCTCCTATCTCCTTACTTCTTTCTCCTATCTCCTTACTTCTTTCTCCTTTCTCCTTCCTTATCCTTTCTCCTTCCTTATCCTTTCTCCTTACTTCTTTCTCCTATCTCCTTACTTCTTTCTCCTATCTCCTTTCTTCTTTCTCCTTTCTCCTTCCTTATCCTTTCTCCTTACTTCTTTCTCCTATCTCCTTACTTCTTTCTCCTATCTCCTTACTTCTTTCTCCTTTCTCCTTACTTCTTTCTCTCTTCTTCCTTCTCCTCTTCTTTCCTCCTTTCTCCTTCCTCTTTTGCCCTTCATCCTTTCTCCTTTCTCATTCTTCCTCCTTCCTCCTTCTTCTTCTCCCTCCTTTCTTATTCTCCTTCCTCTTCTTTCTTCTTCCTCCTTTCTCCTTCCTCCTCCCTCCTCCCTCTCCCTCCTCCCTCCCTTCCTCCTTCTCCTCTTTCCTTCCTCTTCCTCCTTCTTCCTCCTTCCTCCTTCCTCCTTCCTCTCCTCCTCCTTCCTCCTCCCTCCTTCCTCCTCCTTCCTCCTTCCTCCTTCCTCCCTCCTTCCTCCTCCTTCCTCCTTCCTCCTTTCTCATTCCTCCTTCCTACCTCCTTCCTTCTTCTCCTTCTACCTCCTTCCTCCTCCTTCCTTTCTCCTCTTCCTCCTTTCCTTCCTCTTTCTCCTACCTTCCTTCCTCCTTCCTACCTCCTTCTTCTCCTCTCCTTTCTCCTTTCTCCTTCCCTCCTCCTCCTCCTCCTCCTTTCTCCTCCCTCCTCCTCTCCTCCTTCCTCCTTTCTCATTCCCTCCTTCCTATCTCCTTCCTCCTCCTTTCTCCTTTCTCCTTCCTCTTTCTCCTTCCTCCTTCCTACCTTCTCCTTCCTTCTTTCTCCTTCCTCCTTCCCCAATCCTCCTTTCTCTTTCTCCTCTCTCTTTACCACATTTGTTTGCACTGCTGTGAAGCTGCAGTGACAATCTTGCTCTCTCGTGTTGAGTCCGTTGATAGTGCTGTGATGCTGATGTCTCATTTATAGGGGGGCATGGGTGAATTGAGTCCGTTGATAGTGCTGTGATGCTGGTGTTTCATTTATGGGGGGGGTATGGGATGGAAGGGGCATTGGCTTTTTTAATAGTGCTGTGGTGCTGATTTGACAATTCTGCCTCCTTTCATAGTATATCGTTTCATAGCACACCATTTCAACATGCATTCTTTCATAGTATATTGTTTCATATGTATAATTCCATTGTCCATCATTTCAACATGCATCCTTTCGAAATGTATCCTTTTAAAATGTATAATTCCATTGTTCACCATTTCAACATGCATCCTTTCGAAATGTATCCTTTTAAAGTGTATAATGCCATTGTTCACCATTTCAACATGCATCCTTTCGAAATGTATCCTTTTAAAATGTATAATGCCATTGTTCATCATTTCAACATGCATCCTTTCAATATGCATCGTTGCACCCTGCACCCCGCCATTGTGTATAATCTCAAGGTACACCCTTTCAATTTTTATAATGCCATTGTTCATCATTTCAACATGCATCCTTTCAATATGCATCATTGCAACATGCATCATTTTAATACGCATCCAGGACCGATTTCAGTGCCCCTTGCCACACAGACCAACAAGTATCCTAGGGAGGTCCCTGA
Source organism: Microglena sp. YARC (assembly GCA_022414725.1). NCBI lineage: Eukaryota > Viridiplantae > Chlorophyta > Chlorophyceae > Chlamydomonadales > Chlamydomonadaceae > Microglena > Microglena sp. YARC. Next base: position 5,251 of record JAJSRW010000592.1, on the reverse strand, counting down.
GATGAGCTGGTGCAGGGGAGCAGTCCCTCAAATGCACCCTTCCATTGTGTATGAAACCACTCACACCACACACCACCACCACTCTCTCAGCAACACACCACCACACACTCACCACCACTCTCTCTCACACACAGCACGAACACCACACCAGAGAGAGAGAGAGAGAGAGAGAGAGAGAGAGAGTAATTCCATTTTTTATATTTTCATCCTGCATCCTTTCAATACTCATCCAGGACCGATTTCAGTGCCCCTTGCCGCACCAACAAGTACCCTAGGGAGGTCCCAGAGATGTGCTGGTACAGATGGGCAGTCCCTCAAATGATTTTGGCAGGCTTCCTCCCTTTCTCAGCCATCTATGTAGAACTCTACTACATCTTTGCTTCTGTCTGGGGCCACAAGGTGGGTGACTGTGTGTACCGGGGCTGTGGGGCATGGTTTTTCTTTTCGACCGGACAGGTCCTTCGGCTTCTGGCTGCTTTGCAGCTTCTAGTCAGCTCCTTGAACCAGCCACTGGCCGCGCTTCCTCCCTTTCTCAGCCATCTATGTAGAACTCTACTACATCTTTGCTTCTGTCTGGGGCCACAAGGTGGGTGACTGTGACTTAGTTCTTTCATTTTTTCATGATAGTCCCCCATGACTCTGTCAAGCCGCGGCACATTCTTAGTCTAGTAGCGCACCAGGAAAATGTTATCATCATTGTCATCATCACAATCAAGCAGCAGCACACAACGTGTACCTAGGCTTTTTTTCCTGGCTTAGCAGCTTCTTAGGGGGTTCCCTCTTTGGGCTTCTTAGCAGCTTCTAGTCAGCTCCTTGAACCAGCCACTGGCCACGCTTCCTCCCTTGAACCAGCCATCTATGTAGAGCTCTACTACTTCATATTAGTGTCAGTCTGGGGCCACAAGGTGGGTGACTGTGTGTACCATGGCAGAGAGGTTTCTCCGGTTCGGCTTCTGGCTGCTTTGCAACGTTTGTAGTCAGCTCCTGAACAGCCACTGGGCAGGCTTCCTCCCCTTCTCAGCCATATATAGCGCAGTAGATCTGGTTAAGATTCTCACTATTTCTCCCGTAACTATTGCATTTGCATTACTAGATTGTCTGATCATAGGAAAATGAACTGGCTTCTGTCTAACGAGTGGAAAGAAAAGCCACACACGGTGGGTGACTGTTCCTGCCGGAAAACGGAGGGCAGAAGGATATTTGTTCTTGGCTTCACACTCAGGTCCTACGGCTTCTGTCATTCTGTCTGGGGCCCGAAAAGGTGGGTGACTGTTGTGTTTGCCGGGGCAAAGATTTTTGGCGGGAGCCCCCTCTTCAAGGGGACAGCAGGGAAGCCCCACAAATGAATTACACCTTTTGTCCGATGATGACCCGAAAAAATTGAAGCCTGACTTTACACGGGTGACTACACCCCAACGTCGCGTTACTAACGTCGCTTCGGTCAGCGCTCAATAGGAGCCCACCTTTCGATCCCGTTCTGCCAACGCACTCTGCCAAAAATTTATACCGTGTCGCTTGCGACGCAATAGCGCATAGGGACTTGTCTTTGCGGTTATCGTCTTGACAAAGTCCTTCGGCTATTTATTGGTGTCAAGCTTCTAGTCAGTCTCCAACCAGCCAATGGCACACTTCCTCCTTTTTCTCAAGCCATCTATGTAGAGCTGTTACTACTATGTACTTGCGAACTGTTTGGGGGCACGAGGTGGGTGACCTGTGGACCTTTTTTTCTTTTCTTTTTTCTTTTTTCCAATGATGGATCCCCATCGACTCAGACAAGGCCGCGGCACATTTGCAGCACTATGTACTGTAAAAAACTGTAGTGCTAAAGAAATCCCTGCCCCATAAACTTGCCCGTCAGACGTCAAAGCCGCGGCACATTTGCAGAGCTGTAATGCTAACTGTAAAAAAACGATCACTGTAACAGAAAATCCCTGCCACACTGACTCAGAGTCGAAACGTCCGCGGCAAGATTTGCAGCTGTACTGTAACTGTGCTTTGAAAAATGTGATTTAAAAAGAAATCCCTGCCACTTGACACAGTCAAGCCGCAGAACATTCTGAGTCTAGTAAGGCAAGTTCGATGCAGCGTCGCCTGGGACGCTAAAAAATTGGCGGAGAGCGATCGCGACGGATAGCAACAGGTGGCAAGGAATCGAGTTTAGTTACGAGACGCGTTGGCTGACGTGTCCGCTCATCATGGAATCAAGCGCGTCGGCCGTGGTCGCGATTCGAAACGGACAAATGCAGTTGGTAACACTGGGGGCTCCGCCCTCACAAAGAAGGTGGAGGCTCCGCCAAAAATGCAATGAGCGGAAAACGACAATGAAACACCACGATTCTACATGTGTCCAAGCCACCCTGAGAAATCCGCTCGAATAAGCTGCCCCTCCGATTAGTGATTAAGCACCCATCACGCCAGAAAATTCACACAAGAACGTATGATCAGGCTTCAAATTGTTTCTTTTTTTACTGGGAGACTCGGTACGGAACAAATGGTAAACACTGGAGGCTCCCTGCCCTCCAGAAAGAGGGCTCCGCCAGAAAAATGCACCAGGACGTGTCTAGGCATTTAAAGTTGTTTATCTTTTTTCAGGTATTTTTTACATCGACAGAACAAATGGGTAAATACGGGGCTACCCGCCCCCTTGAGAGAGAAGGCATCCGCCAAAAATGCACCACGGAAAAGCAATCATACGATCATCATCATAGGTTTGTACTCAGGCTGGAGCTTTTATTTTTACGCTTAGCAGCTTCTTAACATCATCATGACTTGCTGTACGCCACCAGCCACCAAAGTGACCCCATCCACCCCATCTACAACATTGCTAACTGCACCCCCCACATGCACCCAACCCCGCACCGCCCGCCAAACCCCGACCCCCATCCTTTAGCATCGTGTTCATCATCCTCATTATAGTGACTGCCTTCAATCAGCATGGCCACTTCAACATAACTACACAATAAAAAAAAAAAAAAAAAAAAATATAACAGCAACAACTCCGAACTACTACTGAACTGACCCCCTCCGCCCATCTACAGGCTGCACTGCTCCCCCCTCCCACCACCACCCACCCCACCACCACCCAAACTGACACACACACACCACACAATCCAAACTGCTGAGTAACTAACTGACCCCCTTCCCCCCTCTGCGACTGTACTGTACCCCCAGCCCCACCTGCCCAAACGCTACTACCAAACTGACCCCCTCCCCCCGCTGCGACTGTACTGCACACTCCCCACCCCACCTGCCCCAAAGCTAGCTTACTACCCCAACTGACCCCCTGCCCCCCCCTCGACATATACTGCACCCCCACCCACCGTGCCCCAAACTGCTACTACCAACTCGACCCTAAGCCTGTCTCCTGCTTGCACCCTAACTGCACCCCCCACCCCACCTGCCCCAAACTGCTACTACCAAACTGACCCCCTGCCCCCCTCTGCGGACCGTATACTAGCACCCCCCACCCCACAACACATACCCCAAACTCCTGGAACATACCCAACTTGGACCCCTGCCCCACTCTGCGACGTATCCACTGCACCCCCCACCCCACCTGCCCCCAAACATAGCTGAGGCTTACCCAACTGACCCCCTGCCCCCCTCTGCGGACTTGTACTGCACCCCCCACCCCACCATGCCCAAACTGGCTACACACTCAACCGACCTCCCGCCCATCTACAGGGTGTACATCATCTGGTCCATCCTCTATCATTGAATAGTTCCATCATCCTCATTATTTGTGGACCGCCTTCATCACCATGGCACTGCAACATACTTCCAGCTGACTGTAGAGGACCACAGATGGTGAGTCACTTACCGCCCTCAATGAATCATGCATGTTAGTTGGGGGGGGGGCCCGGGGGGGGGGGGGGTAGCGCTCGACAATGCGTTAAGGTCATTTAGCGTCCGTCAATGATTAGGCCCGGTGGTCGTAATGTTAGTTAGGGAGGGGGGGGGGGAGCAGGGCCGGGGGGGGCTGAAATGGTTCAGTCCGAGCAGGCATTAGCGTCCTCAATGTATGTATGTCTAGTTGGCTGGGGGGGGGGGGAGCTGAAATGGTTAGTCATTTCAGCGTCCTCAGAGTCGTATGTTAGTTTGGGAGTGGGGGGGGGGATGGGGGGGGGGGGGGAACATGAAGTGGTTTAGTCATTAGCGGTCCCTCAATGTATGGTATATTACCGTTGGGGGCGTCGGGGTGCGGGGGGTCAGGCGGGGGCTGCAAATGGGTTAGGGATACCCTTAGGAAAGTCCTCAATGTATGAGTGATTGTTAGTTTGGCGGCGGGGGGCGAACGAGCGGGGCTGAAGGATGGGTTAGATAAATTAGCGTCGGCTCAAAATGTATGTTTTAGTTGGGGAGGCGGTGGTGGGGGGCCGGGGTGGGGATTGGAGGGGGCTGAAATGGTTAGTCATTTGCGTCTCACTGTATGTATCGAGTGTAAGTTGGGGGGTCGGGGGGGGGAGGCATGACAGATAGATAGTCGATCTAGCGTCCCTCGAGATGGGATTGGGTATGTTAGTTGTGGTGGGCTCGGGACGGGGGGGGGGGGGGGTTCTGAGAATGCTTAGTCATTAGCGTGCCTCAATGTATGTATGTTAGTTGGGGGGGGGGGGGGGAGGGGGGCGCTGAAATGGTTAGGTCATTAGCGTCCTCAATGGTATTGTTTTTATGTTAGTTGGGGGGGGGGCGGGGGGGCGGGGGGGCGCTGAAATGGTTAGTTTCATTAGCGTCAGCTCAAGTGACTGCATGGTATGCTCTGAGATTTGAGGGCGAGGGGGGCGAGTGTCGGGGAGCTGAGAAATGTTTGAGTCTGGGATTAGCGGGATCCTCAATAGGTATGAGTTGGGGGGGGGGGGGGGGGGGGGGCTGAAATGCGTTAGTCTTAGCGTCCTCAAGTGTATGATATTTTAGTTGGGGGGGGGGGGGGGGAGGGGGGGCTGAAATGGTTAAGTCATTTAGCGTCCTCAAATGTATGTATGTTGTCTCGGGGGGGGGGGGGGGCTGAAAATGCGTTTAGTAATTAGCGTCCTCAATGTATCTCTCCTTGGGGGGGGGGGGGGGGAGAGAGGGGGGGGGGGAGCGGTGAATGGTTAGTCATTTTGCGTCCTCAATGTTATGTATGTTAGTTGGGGGGGGGGGCCCGGCTGAAATGCCTGGGTTTAGTCACCCTAGCGTCCTCAATTGCTATGTATGTTAGTTGGTGGTGGTGGTAGGGCGGGCGGTGGGCGGGGGGGGCTGACCCACTGAG